>JAEQBH010007523.1:0-166556 GCA_016808115.1 Tetrastigma voinierianum | reverse complement strand
AGTCCAAGCCTATAGATGGTCGTATGGTGGTTTCCGTACCCACTCCGGGATAATACTATGACATCCAAAGGATAGTTCCGTGTAGTAGATTGCGATCCACAAGGATTTTCCAGCTAGATTTGATAGAAGTTAGGTATCCATGATTTCATATAACTCGTGTACGGATCGGGTTATCCAAGCATGAGCCACCTTAGATTGCTATAAAGAAAGAAGTAAGATCGGGTTCGACCAGGAACTGTGCGTGATATTTCGGGAATCGTAAGAGAGATCGCCCTAGTCTCATTAATGCCATGATCCGCCCTCGAAAAATGCTTCTGGAAGGTTGCTGCTGTGGTTATTCGGGCATTTGTAGTGGATAGGAGACAAGAGGGGACACGACTGGAAGACATCCCCATAGTCAAAGAGTTTCCAGATGTCTTTCCAGATGATATTTTAGGTTTACCCCCGGATAAAGCAATTGAGTTTGTTATTGAACTGATTCCAGGGACCGAGCCAATATCCATTCCTCCATACAGAATGGCGCCAGCATAGTTGAAAGAATTGAAGGCACAATTGGAGGAATTGCTAAGCAAGGGCTTCATCCGACCTAGTACCACCGCTGAGCCTCCGCTTCAGAAGAAGAAAGATGGAAGCTTACGGTCAGTATAGACTATGGGATGTACTTGAATCGGGCAACAATACGCAACCAGTATCCACTTCCTCGTATAGATGAGCTATTTGACCAATCAGACGGATCTCGTGATATTCTAAGATCACCAAGGTCGCTACCACGCTGAGGGTCCCGGAGAATGATGTTTCTAAGATCGCTTCAGACGCAGATAATGGCCACTACGAGTTCCTAGTGATGCTATCTGTATCGACTAATGTTATTCTAAATGCTCATGGATTTGATGAATGATATTCATCCGTGATTTAGATAAGTTTGTATAGTATTCATCGATGACATTCTAGTGTACTCAGCAAGGCTCAGAGGAACATGCGTAGCATCTCCTGACAAAGATTGGCATTCCCAGAGAGCCGCCATTATACGCCAAGTTTAGTGAGTGCCAGCTTTCGTTGGACAAAGTAAATTTTCTGGTCATGTCATTTCATCGTAAGGTATTGAGCGTGGATCCTCGTAAGATCAAGCCATAGTGAACTCCGGAAGCCGCCACAAATGTTTCGGGTTCGTAGCTTCGATCGCGTGTTATTACAGAAATTTGTTGATGGATTTTCAAGATAGCAACACCGCTGACCAATCTATCGAAAAGGATCAAATTCGGAGCGTCAAATACCGCCAAAGATAGTTTCGGCGAGCCGAGAATGATTGACGATACCCAAGATTAGCACTACCGCCAGAAAGGACGGTTATGTATAGTGATGCCTCCGCATAAGGGTTAGGGGTGTTTTGATGCAGATGGTAGAGTGATAGCTTATGCTTCCTTTCGCCGCTAAAGAAGCACGAGCGTAACTACCCAACCCAGCGATTTAGAACTAGCAAGAAGGGTTTTCGCTCTAAAGATCCGGAGACACATCTATACTGTTCCGTCGATATTCACCGATCATAAGAGCCCGCAATATATCTTTAATAAAGAGCTTAACTTAAGGCGTCACGGTGGTCGGAGTTGATTAAGGATTATGATCAGCACAACAGTACCATCCGGAAGGCCAATGTATAATGACTTTAAGTCGGAAACCTGAGGGTTCTATGCTTATTCTGGCAGAGCAAGATATCTCCCATTGTTGATGTAGAGTTGAGATCTGGGAGTTCAGCCAAGTGTAGTCATACAAGGACATCAGTTGCATCATTTTATGTTCATCCTTCTCGTGGGATCGCATCAAGGAAGCGTCGTATACCCTCGTAGATGATTAAGTCGAGGGCAGATCAGGTGGTGGAAACCATAGTTCCGCATCGTAGACTCCATGGCGTAATAGTTAGAGGGAGTCGAATGTGTGTATCCGAAATAGGTGAACTAAAAGGAAATCTTGGAAGAGGCTCACTCTTCAAAGATATGCCATGCACCCGGTAGCACTAAGATGTATCATACTCCCGAAATATATTATCGCTGGCGGCATGAAAAGGAAACGCAGATTTCAGATCCAGATGCCTAACCTCGTCACAGGTGCCAGTACCGTGGCTTCTCCGCAGAAAGATACAACCCCTCTCCGATTCCCGTATGGAAGTGGGATAAGATTATTGCGGATTTTGTTATCTGGCTTCCGAGAACCCTGAGACAACACGACGCCATACGGGTGATAAGTGTGCACTAACGAAATCCACGCATTTTCTCCAGCTAGTAATGATGCCCCATTAGACAAGTTGGCCCAATTATATGTAGATAGATAGTTAGATTGCTATGGTGTTCCTATATCGATAGTCTCGCATCGAGACCCCCGCATTCACATCCGCATTTTGGTCTAGCTCATAAGATGCTACTGGGACTCGATTGCACTTAAAGATGCTTTTCCATCCTCGTAGATCGATGGTCGTGAGATAACTATTCGTACACTAGAGGATATGCTTAGAGCATGCGTGGATAGAGCTTCTAAGGGAAGCTGGATACGATTTATCTCTCGATGGAGTTCGCTACAACAACAGCTATCAATCCAAAGATAAAATACCCATTTGAAGCATCAGATGGCTCGGGAAGTGTCGACTCGTATACCGACGAAGTAGAGAGAGGAGACCGATAGGCCCAAAGTTAGTACAGACTACCTTAGATAAGATCCAAATTGTCCGAGACAAACTCAAGATAGCCAGACGTATTGTAAGTTATGTGGACAAACACCGATCTACAATATAAGGAGTAGGGTCTTCCTCTCAAAGTTTCTTGGAAAGCTGGCCCTCAGATTCGAAGACGGAAAAGTTGAGGCCCAGATATATAGGGTCATATGAGATTATTGCCGAGCGGGACTCAAGAGCATATAGATTAGACCTTCCTCCGTAGTTATCTAAGGTTCACGCGTTTCATGTATCCATGCTCCACAAGTACATTCCGCATCCCTCCCATGTACTCGTGAGATCAACCAAGAGAACTAAAGGATAATTTGACCTATAAGGAGCAAACAATGCAAGATAGTAGATCGCAGAGAGTGATTTTACTTTAATAAGGTCATTCCGTTAGTCAAAGTTTTATGGGGATCATGGGATGAAGAGGCTACATGGAGCCGAGGCCTGTATGCGCAATAACATCCTCATTAAGCCAGACACAGATCCTCTTTATGTTAGCTTGCTTCATTTCGGCGACGAAACGTTATAGCGAGTGAGGATTTGTAACCCCCTGGCCCCGATGAGGTGCACAAGACATGTAATCAGAAGGCGATACGTGCACCAAGCGCTGCTACCAGAAAGCGATAAAATTTTAAAGCTTTCAAAGAATTCAAGCGCACTTTTCACCGCTTGAGTTTCGAAAAAGGAAAGATAATTAACGGAAGTTTAAATAGTAAAATAATAATAAATTGCCAACAGTTCAGTGGAAGTTCGAAAATTCCTCTAGATCTCGATGATCAAACTGACCGCGGCCGTTAAATTGCCTCGCGAAATTCAAGAACTCCAAGAAAGCTTCGTTAAATTCGAGACAATCTAATATTTACGAATTTCAGCGACGGTTTGTAGAGTGAACCCTCGAAAACGGGATTTTAGAAAAATTTAAAAAAATGACAAATATTTAAAGAATATTCAATTAGGATAAATAAAATTTTTCGATAAAATGGACCTGAATGAGGTAATAGGAAATTATTTATCTAAATAATAATAATAATAATTAAAGAAAAAGAAAAAAAAAAAAACTAAAAATCGCATCTCGGTCTCTCTCTCCCGAACATCCTGCAGTCCGCCAAACAGGTTACAATAAACTTATATTGGATTGACTATCTTATATTTTATATGACTCAGAGGTCCTTTTATGATCAGAATGGATTTTTAAAATATCGAGCCAGATTTTTTATATATGTGATTTTTGTATTTTGCCGACCACCAAATGCGTTATGTCGTCGACCCGCTAAATCTAGTGCGTGTGATTTTGATAGTGCCAAAAAATTTTATAACCCACGCTTTTCAAATACGCCAGCTTACTACTAATTTCCACAGAATCACAATGAGCGAGCTTCGGCTGAGGTTATTGTGGAGTTGCCTAAGCAGATTTTCCTCACTAGGGAAGGGGTCCTGTCAATAAGAGTCCAAAATAAAATTCATGTTCTTGCAAAATAAACACATAAACTAAATAGGATAAATAAAATTAAATTCATCCATTAAACAAGTCCAAAACTAACTCAAGGTCCTAAAATACGGCCCTTAACCTATCCGTCTCTCCTCGCCAGAACTAGGAGTGCCTGAAAAGATGATTGACAATGGCGGTGAGCTTGAAGCTCAATAAGGTAAATTAATACAATTATGGATCAAATATCTCAGTTTGCTTGCAAAAATAGGAGATATCATTTTTAAGAATATTCAATCTTCAAATAGCAAGTTCATTGTAAATCCAAACATTTCATATTGAAATCAAACATTCAAATCAAAGATTTTTCTTTCTATGGCAACAAATAGAAAATGGCCCCCGGCCATACGAGACTTTCAAATTAGTGGCTAGCCTTAATCGTTCCATTTAAGGTAGATGGAATCAAACACTACTAGTACTAGTAACCTCTAACTAGAACCCCTAGAGGTTGAGGTTCAAATAATTTACATTCCCCACCAAGGAATGCAAAGGTCAACAATTATATCCCGTTGACAGGGTTGAACTAACTAGAGTAAAAAATGTACTTAAAGTTCTATTAACAAAACAAAATATCTCCTTAAAATATATCATACACAAAACATAGAATCTAACAATTTTTTTTTTAAACATATTCGATCCATATTTTCAACAAATGGTAATGCAAACATTTTCGGATTGTACAAAAAAAAAAATTTAAAACAATTTCATTAATGTTCTCTTACCTCAAAACAAATTTGAGATCCTGAACGCTAACCCCGAAAAATCAATTAACAACATATTCACCTAAAACAAATAATAAAAGAATTTATCAACAAACAAACCATTTTTTTCAAGATTATTTTATTTATTAATTAGTTTTAAAAATTTATCTCTCGAATAATTATTTTTCTTTTTAAAACTATTTTTTCTACTACATATATCCCTATCACAAAAATACAAACTACTTTTAACCTTTTGTCAAATCCATTTATATTCACAATAAAACACCATATGGCTTTTTTTTCAATCTTTGATTTCCAATTTCTGGGTTACGATTACTACTTTTTTTCTTTTCTTTTTTTTTTTTCTCAAGGTAAGTTGTAACTTCCTAAAATACCATAACAATTTTATAACATGTTCAGGGTGTAAAATAAATTAAATTATTATTTTTTTCGACGTTTAAATGGCTAAAAACAAAAAATGATAAAAATCCATAAATTTTACATGAGCCAAATAAATTTAGTAAAAATGTCAAATTGGGAACCAAGGGTCCTAAATGAGGAGTGTAATGTTAAAAATGTGAATAAAATCAAATGAAATTGAAATGAAGTGTTAAAATGGCAAAAATGAGAAATGGAAATTAATGGAGTAGCCAAATATGGCCTTAGCCATGTAATGGTATTAAAGACCAATTTTGGTCTTAGAAAGTCATTTTCACATTTGGGCATTTCCGTTTTGAGAGAAAAAGAGAGAGCTAGGGCTTGTGGAGAAAGAAGATTGGTGATTTTTCTCAAAGTAACCAAGAGTTTGAGAGATCAAGAGGAAGAAGGATGATTGGTATTGAAGAATCAAAAGATTAAAGGTATGAAAATCAAACCCTAACTTTTTTTTTCTTGTGTTGGGTTGATGAAAACCCCAAAATTTTTGGATGAAAGTACATTGGTTGTAAACAAGTTTTGGGGGTTGCTCTAAGTTCTGTTTGGTTGTTTTGATTGGTTTTGAGAAATTTTTGTATAAAGGAAATTGTGAGGTTTCAAAGGAGTTGTTGTCAAATTTATTTTCAAAAACCCTATTCTTGTTTTGGCTATAGGTTAAGTTATAATCATCCAAATGGACTGATTTCAATTGTTAAAGAATCATAAGCGCTAGAGCTACAAATGCATAAAAGGGACCAGGACCAAATTGTAGCTCTAAGGCTCCCGAATATGGGTTTAAAGGTGAGTTTCGGGTAGCTCACAAGTATGCTCTGTTTTGGGTGTAATTGTGATGTTTTGGCCATGAGTTTCACTCATCCAAATTGAGTGATTTAAAATTATGGGTAAACTAGGACTTCTAGGGGAACAATTTACTTGAAGGAAGTGTATGGGAATTGTAACCCCAGCGCCCATAAATCATTAAATCGAGCTATGCCAGAGATTTTGTTTGCAAATTAGAGTAATCTAGATGTAAAAATGCAATAACTTGAGTTTTGTGATCCAAATTGGATGATTCCACTCAATTGAGAAAAACCTTAGAACCATAGCTTCAAATGAGTGAAGGAACCATTACCAATTTATGGAGTTAAGACCCCAGAAATCGAAAATAACAGTAGGTGATCCAGTGAGTTTGGCATATCGACTAGTTTGGCATTAAAATGTCATAACTTGAGTTTGGGTGATCCAAATGAGATGATTCCAATTCCTACTGAAAATAGACTCATAGAGATATCATTTTATTGAAGGAAGCATGAGAAAAATATGGCTCATGTGTCCCCAGAAAATTTTGTAAGTGAAGGAGTATTGGGTAGACATCAACCCTAACCAAAAATCTTAGAATGCACAACTAATTTTTCTTTTGGGTTGTTCTTTAATCGTGACATATTTTTGCGATAGATTGCGTGGCCAGAATGTTGCTCTCGACTCCAAGAACGGGATTACGAGGAAAGGACCGAAGAGTCGACAACCTCAGGTTTGTTCTTCAATCTCTCTTGTTTCAAATTTGCGAAAAGTTTGATCTACACTCTTCTTTCTATATCGCTTTCAAATTGACAAGTAAATATTAGCGAATATCAAACGATTTATACAATTGCATATTGATTTGTTTTAAATTGATTTGAGACAACCGATTGTGAAATAAATTGCATATGAAAATTTACATGAATGTTGAAAAATAAATTATTGTATCCAAATGTATATACACTATTGTAAATTGTATTGAATGATTTGAAAGCCCTTAAAAGAATATTAACCGTTAAAATTTGAGTTAAGGATATATTGGTATACTAATAAAGGTCAAATTAGCAAGACGCACCGAACGTGAATGGTCACTCCAACTGTGAGCCCACGGATAGTATCGATAGTGTTCACAAAATTGATTTTTAATAACCGCCGACGCCCAAGACTACGTTATAAAACCGCTTTTTATACCTACCGCAACCCAACTGCGACTGCGGCCGGGTGGGATTCGCTATCTTATGCAATCAAGGCATAGGTTATATTCGATATGGGCAAAATGATAATAAGATTGAAAAGTGCAATGATTTGTGATTTAAATGATTTAGTGCATATGAAATTTCATAACTTGAAATGACCAATGAATTGTAATTAATGTATTATGAAATATATATATATATATATATATATATATATATATATATATATATATATATATATATATATATATATATATATTGTACGCATTGATCATCGGAAAATGTACAAAAAGCATTGTTTTATAAACATTGCATGAATTGATTTAATCAAATGAAGAGAATTGTATAGAACCACTAAGCATTTAAATGTTTAACACGCTGCTTTCATTATCGTGCAAAAGTATCGGAGCCGAATACGTATGAAGACAAAGACCGCGGAGATTTAGAGTCAACGTCAAAGCTTCGCAGTGTCGAAGTAAAGATCCGACTATACATTCATGAAATGAATTTGACAATTTTGTATAAACTCTAATTTTATTTTGTAAATATTTTGATATTGAAAACTCTGATATATTTTATAAATGATCTGATTGAAAAGGCCATATAATGTCATATTGTACAAATGTGGAATTTATCCCAAAATGATAGGCCTACCGCAAATGTTTTTATGCATATTATTATATATTCTACAGTATACGAAAAAAAAAACATATTTTTATTCGTATCAGTAGCGCTGGACTTTACATTTATTTTGGTATCAAAGCTACAGTTAAATTGTTAGGAAAAAAAAGGGTGTTACATTTTATTTGCATTTGAGTACAAGTATAGAGCTACGTGATTGAAAATATACTTATTTGTATTTATCAATATATCTAGAAAAGAAAAGTATTTGACAAGGCAATAGACTTTACATGTGGTATCCTACTCTCTTCCTTATACATATATATTTATTTATATATTTTTTTTCTTTCTCATCTTCATTCTCAAGGCATTTATGTATAATTCCATTAATTATTTTTTTTAAAACAAAATCATTCTACATCTAATCAAATCCTAAAATATTTCATGATCTATAATAAAAGAAAATCTATAATTTCTAGAATTGACGCTTACCTTCGCATCACTTCTCACTCTAGATCTAATGATTCTAAGTTTCCTGAAATATTCTACGAATTCGAAAAAACTCAAAACTAATCGAAAAATTAGCGAAATTATCTATAACTTATTACTATCCAAATATCATTGTATTCGAAAGAGATTTGAGAAAAAAATAAAATTCATCTTTAACTATCTTCTTCGGCCTTAAGGTGTGAAAATTCTATGATATAACAATCTAACAATTAATGAGGAATAAAAATAAAAATAAAAATATTAAAGTGATAAATGATGACTATCGTTTCTCTTCCCTTCACCAAGTCTTTAGGCCAATGGTACTTGATGTCGTTAACTCCCATCAGAGCCCCTTATTGTCACTGGTGAAAATATTCTAGAATTAATCATAAAACCAAGTTACTAACTTCTATCAGTTGAGATTTCTCGGTTAAAAGTCATTTCTTATTATCAAGAATGGAAAAAATTATTATTTTGAGATAATAAATGGTTAATTTTTTCTAATGTTTTAAAAATCAAACGATAATTAAATCAAAAAAATTATTAATTCACGCTTAGTGATCAAATCATCATTAATCCAAAAAATTATATTATTAAATATAAAGTAATAAAAATTACATATATATATATATATATATATATACTAAAATTAAAACCAATAATATTTGTTTTTGGCTTGAAGATCACAAGATTTAAATATAAATATAAATATATTAATATAATTTTTATTAAAATTAATGTATTCAAAATAAAAGAAAGCTTGTTTGATTAATACCAACTAGTTTTATCATTTTAAAAGATATTATGCGTCAACCTCACTTAACTACTTTTTATAAATATTTCTTTGACAAATATGTGGATTTTTGTCTTGAAAATAATTAAAATTGTGTGAATGTGATCATTTTCTTTCCCACAAATCTGGGTAATACAGCGACGCTGCTTTTTAACTTAACGCAGTTTAAATAGCCTTTCAAAGATAAAGCTCGGTTGCTTTTTTTAAATTTTCACAACTTATTACTCGAAATTTTTAAAAGTTTCGAATTAAAAGCTGAGAAATATTCTTGGCTTTTTCTATTCAAAAATCATTTTCCACACAAATGTTAAAAAACTCAATCATTATCCAACAAGTTAGCTAAGAAATGCAAGAATATACATTACTACGATGACAACTAAGGGTTTGGGATGTGGAGCGGTCCCATCCCGACCCAAATTCTCGCTTATTTTTTTCAATTCTCAAACTCTGGTCTCATTTAAAAGCTTAAATGTGCTTTGACGGTAGATTAAATTTCCTAAACTCACTACTACATTTTATTTTATTTTTATTTTTAATTTTAATTTTTTTATATTTGCTTTTTTTTTTATTATATTAAAATTAATATTTTTCATAAAAATAAAAATATTAGCGAATTTTTATAAATTATTTATTAAAAAATTATAATAATAATAATTATTTATATTAAAAGTATACAAATAAATAATAAAATTATTTTTAAAATATAATCTGCATGACTTATTATTACGATTATTATTTTATACATTTGGCTCATATCGTTTATTCTATCCGTCATTCCGAAATAATTTATTTTCTTTTCGCTCATTTTATTTTAAATGAACTTAACCAAAGTCATTTCCTAACTTTCGAGATTTTCGTAAAAATTTTGGTCTCCTGTAAATACGACAACTTATCACCTTAAAATCGAAAAATTTCCGCTGTCTCGCATCCGACGAAACTTCAGGCCACTGGGGTTTCTCATGGTATCGAATTTAACGGCACAGTCCATTTCGTCATCTGAGATCTAGAGAATTTTCTAAGCTCTTCGAACCCTTACACTTATTATTTTTATTAATGATTTCATTACTTTAAATTCTCAATTTTCTAGCTTACAGAGAAGAATAATTCATAAACCCGTCTCAAATTTGAGAAAATAAACTCAAACCCGTTAAAAACCCGATTAAAATTAAATTAAACATGTGTCATTAAGAGCGAGGCGGGACGGAAACCCAAAATAATAAATCTCATTGTCATCCTTACTCACTACCTAATATTAAAAAACAAACAACTTAATACTTAACGCTTACTAAGACTATTCAAAGATTAAAGCTCAAAAGCTTATATTCAATATTGCGAAAAACAAAACACCACCTAAGCTTCGATTTTTAAAACATATATCCCATACACTGGCAAAATGAAAAACCTAATATATCTAATTATATGAATTTTAGATGGAAATAAATTTAAAAAAAATTTATTAAATTAATTTAGAAGCCAAATTAATTATAAAATAAGATTTAATCATGATAATAAAGAATTTAAATACGAATTCAAATACCGCTTACGATAACAATAATCGAACTTAAAATCATAAAAACGTTATCATGCATAATAACACCAGCGCTTTATCAAATATCATTATCCACATAACGATAATTGACAAATATTAAAAACTTATTATATTAAAACTATTAAGTTTCACTTTCATAATGAATAATGATATTTAATTATTTATAAATTTTAATTATCACTATTATATATTAAACATTATTTTCTATCTTTAATTGATTTAAACCATAATTTAATATTTTAAAAATTTATTTCCCCCAAAAAACCCTCAAATTATATCTCCTAAGTGACACAACGACGTGGAGCTAGGTGATCTCAGCTTTGATAAGTCAAATCAAAGGGATCTTTTGAGAATAGGTGCTGGTATTGTCTTTTGTCCTTTCTGATTGGACTATACCAAAACCTTAGGATTTGGATACTCAAAAATGAGGTGAGATTGAACGAGTCATCGGGTCATCGATCTAACTACCGGTTTAAACCGTTTGGATCCGATTCAACATAAATCCAATTTAATTACCAATTCAGATCGGAAAGTAAACATCTCACAGTTCGGTCCTATTTTTAAAAAAATTATTATTTTTTCCATTCTTATGCCTTAATTAAAGCATGATGTAAATATTAGTATGAAAAATGAGAGAAACAAAAACTTTTATTTAAAAATAAAGAATTCAAATACTTATAACAATAAAATTTTATTAGGGTTAATTGTATTCGTTGTATTCCATTTTTTTTAAATTTTATTAATATTTCTTTGTTTATCATTTCTATTTCACTCTTATTTTTCATTCACAATAAAAATAACATTTAGTAATATTTTTAAACTAATGGATTAAATATATGTAAAACCCCCCTCATAATTTTCTCAAATATCCCATCGAAAACTTTTTTTTTCATCCGCATAAGTTTTTGCGTTTTCTCTCAGAACTCCATATTACTTACCGCGACATCGTAATTAAAGCTGATCAACTGCCTTAAAATAATTAAACGTTGACGCTGAAGGTCACTACTAAGACTACGCACTCCACTTCCTCCATCCTCCTCTCCCAACTTTTAATCTTTTCTCTCTTTCCTTCTCTTCTTTTAATCTTTTCTTCTTTCTTTTCCCTTCCTCTTCCCTTCTCTCTTTCTCTCCTCTCCCCCTCTCCCCTGAGGAAACCACACCCCAGCTTTCAGTTGCATCCAAGACTACAACCACCCAACCTAACCCAACTCACAGCATCCCATCCCAGCCCCACAAATCCTGCTCAAGCCCCACCCTAGTCAAGCACCTACCTAAGCAATTTTTTTTTTAATTTTAATTTTTTATTAAAAGTTTATTTAGTTTTTTGAGAAAATATTTTTATCGATTTTAATTAACAATACATCGATAAAACATATAACCAAACTGCAAAACCATAAAAAAATAAACAACAATCAAAGTTAATAAGACACGAACGACCAAAGCCAGCCACACATTTTATATTACTATCGCGACAATACTGATTCCACTCAGAAGATAACGCCAACTATCGATTCGATTATCATTTAATCAGATATATTTTAATTGCTCAATCACCAAAACAAAAATAAACGCTTATAAAAACCAAACCACAGATTTCAAGACGACATAACCACCTACCGTGATCAAGAGTTTAACAACCACACGCAAGACAAAGACGACGCATAATCACACTCCTCGTGTCAAACAACAACTAAACTCGTTAAAAAACACATAAAAGTTCAACCGCAGAAAAGAACCACCCCATCGGTAGCATTTAAAACGCTAAAATCGCACACAGTGAAACAACGATAACAAAATCGTCTACTCGCAGTTGGGGTGCCAGCTCCAACATGTAAAAAGCTGGCAGGTACGAAGCCTAAAGCTCAAGCTTTTTTGTAACGTATTAAAACTAAATAGGCTCAAATTTTATTTTTAAGATATAAATAAACTATTCATTATTTTAATTTTTTAATTTTATGTATAGTTATTTCATTAAAATAAATTAGATTTTTATTTAAATATTTAATATCTTTAATATAAATATATTTGTTTATAATAATTAATTATATAATAAATAAAAAAATATTAACATTTTAAAATAAATTTGATTTTCAAAAAACTCATATAAATCAAAATACATTAAAATATATTAATTTATATAAAAATATTAAATATTAAAAATCATCCATTTAAAATAATATTTAATATTAAAATAATATTTCAAACTCATTTGATTTTTTTATTTAGTACATTAAAAATAATTCAATTTTTGAAAATAATTTATTTAAAAAATTAAAATAATCAAATAATTTATTTATATTTTAAAAAATAAAATTTGATTTTTTAGTTAGTTTTTAATAGGTTTTTTTTTTTTTTTTTAACTAAGATAAATTTTTAATAAAAAAATTAAGTGTTAGAAAACGAAAAAATGGTTTGGGTGGTTGCAGGCTGGGTGGAAGGGCTAGGTGGTGTTGGGTGCGTTGTGGGCAAGGCTGGGTGGTTGGGGTATGCGTCCTATTGGGGTGGGGGTGGTCTGGGTGAGGGTGAGAGATGAGAGGGAAGAGAGAAAGGAGAGAAGGAAAGAGAGAAAAAAGAAGAGAGGAGGGAAGAGGGAAAGGAGAGAAGAGTGAGAAGAGAAGAGGGAAGAGAGAGGAGAGAGGGATTTGGCCTCTACAGACACGTACATCATATCACAATTTAATCTGCTATTTTAATACTGTCACTACTTTAACGATATCAATTATCAGACAAGTACTGTTTACGAGAAAGAAATTACTACAGCGCTTATTCAATTAAAAAAAATTGAAATTTTGTAAATAGGATATTTAGGAAAACTCGAAAGAAATTTTTGCACCTTTATCCATAAATATATTTAATTGAATCCGGACGAGAGAAGATAGTAAAATTAACTCTTTCTATTTTAAGTTATTGTTTACTACACTTTTTTCACAATAAATCAAACACCATAATTTGAATTTTATTTTTCTTTTGATGCTTGTTGTAGATCTTTTTAGACAATTATACAAAACAAAAAGATAAAGATGAGGTATTATTGTGGATTTGATACCCCTAGAAACGTTGAAGGAACCAAGGAAATAAAATATCTTTCCATTGAGGTAAGTCTCAAGTCACCATCAAAGTGGGGGTACAAAACCAAAAACTATTTATACCAAATCAATAACGGAAGCACAACAAAATGAGGGATGACTTTCCAACACAATGAAAGGATGTTTGTGGTCTCAAAGAATTGTTTTTATCATTACACTCTTAACATTATATATATAAAGAAAAAGAATAAATGAAACGTTTCCCTTTCATCCCTCTATTTTCGTCAACAAACATTTTTAAGTACAATGTAAATCCCAATCAAAACCCAAATCCAAATCAAATATCACAACAATATGAAAAACCACAAATCACATATCCCCATAACAAAGGCTTTAGGTTTTAAAAATCTTGAATTTTTAGTTTCATGGATTTATTAAAATCCCAAACAAACACCCAAAATGAAAAAATGAAATAAGAATAAAGGAAAAGAAAATGTCAAAGCTTTGACATGAAATTTATGGTTGCCATACATCAGTTAATGTTGTGTCATAAGGTAATAAAGTGTAATTGTTATTACTTTCTTATTTCAATAATAAAAGGTTTTTTCATTATCATCTTACGCTTTCTAGTTTGATAATCCATTCTATGAGTAGTTGACTTCACTCTACATCATTAATGCCGCGACTGACAAGAAAACCCCAGCCGACATGTAATTATCAATCTAAATTGTCCAGTCGCTTATTATCACTTAAATAATACGACTACACTAATACAATGTGGTCAATGATTATGTTCTATTGATAAGAGATATGTGATATCAAGTCAACTCATGCGTGATCGCTAGCGACCATGTTAGCATTATAGCATTTACTTCTCAGGTGTATTGAGCTTGTGATGCTAAATTCACACCCGAATCGTTCGTTTGCTAATTCCCCTTGACTTATTCTTTACGCATATAGAGAAAAATGTTTGAATGGGAGCAAGAAACGAAAAATTAGAGAAGAGTTGTTATTAGAAGTGTCAGAACATCACCTCGATGTCGACATTAAGACCCTTCCTGCTGAGAATCATGCTTGCAGCCACGTCGTGATTACTGATGACCAAATATGTATATATATATATTTATACAAAGAAAGGAATACAGAAATAATTAAAATCATTTTAAAAGAATATACTCAAAAAAAATTAAATGTAGTGATACTAACACTAACCTCGTGAACGCCCCAAAAATAAATTTTTTCGTTTTATTATTTTACTTTACAGTGATTTTCTCGCTATTATAAATTTTTATTTTATTTATTCGATATTTTATTGGTTTTAAGTGATAAAATAGAGGTTTTAAAGTGAGAATTAGCATAGTGGATTATTGTGCACTCCAAATTAAGCCCTAATAGTTTAATGATATGTTTAGGTATGAACACGTTTAAATTTGAATTTTTCGGAATTTAAATGCTAAGTGAAAAAAAACCATTTCAATACAAGAGTCAATGTTAAATTGGTAAAACGTCAAAACGAGGACTCAAACGTCAGAACGGCAAAGATATGCCAAGTTAGAACGATAAGTCATATGCTTAAATCTAAATGTAAATAAAGGATTTTAATGGAAAAATGATAAAAGAAAGCCAAAAAAGAGATAGTCAACCAAGGCCTTGTAATTTGATGAGATGATGACCTAAAATCCTGGCTTCCAGAACAGATTTTCACGCTTTTGGAAAATGGAGAGACTCCAGGTTGCGTTCTCGGTAAGAGCCATCACAGCGACACCTCCATTTGTTCAAAAGTTTTGCAAGAAAAGTTATGTTAAAACGTTCGACGGGTTGTTTTGGCAAAGCGTGCGTATGGATTATCCATTTCGCTTAATAAACCCTCCTAACTCCTTTGATTGTGTTTGGATTGGTAAAACCATAATTCAGTATATATATAAGAATAGAGTTCAAGCAGCCTTTTGCTTCTGACAGACGGGCTGGCAGAATTTCAGATGTTAAAATGCCGGTATTGGTGCGACATTGCCAAATTGCTTAAACCCATGTTTTTGTTTTGGTCATAACTTGGCCATTATGCACCCAAATTGAGTTATTCAAATTTCTAGTTAAACTAGACTTCTAGGAGAACAAATTTCATGAAATAAGTGTTTTCAAATTTGGACCTCATTTGACCCAAAAATTGGCCAAACTGGAAGCCTGCTGGGCAAATTCAGCTTCGTTTCTGTTCGCTTTTGGTGTTTTGGCATAGTTTTTAGATTTAGGCCATAAGTTGAGTTTTACCATCCAAATTGAGTGATTCAAATTTAAGGGTAAATTAGACTTATAACAAATATTCTCGAAATAAGCCAGATTCAAATTGAACTTACGACCCGTGGAATTATCAAAGTGAAGCTTACAAGTTGCAAGAAATTTTATTTCTATTTTGAAAATAGAGGTCCCGCTGATTAAGATATCTTCAGCTTGTGATCGAATCGATGATTCCACTTATACCGAAAATAGACTGATAGAACTCTCATTTTCTTTGAAGGAATTTTAGAAAATATGGCTCATTTGTTCGCTTCTCCGACCTTAACCAAAAAAACAGCATGCATGACTCCATTTTTCTTTGTTTGTTCTCCGATGGTGACGATGAATGGTGCCAGTGTGCTTAAGGATGATAAAACCTTGAGCTGAGACGGATAAGGCAATGTGAGCCAAGAATCGACAATATTTTTGGTTTGTTCTTCATATTTCTTTTCCTTGTTTTAAGTTTTGTGTTTGCTCATTGCAAATCTAGAATGTTTGTTATGAAACTGTTTTTTGCCTGAACCACTAAATTTGAAATGTTTGACAAACATTTGCATACGCTAGAACACCCAAACACACCCTAGTCATTTTAAAACATAATTATGGCATATTATAAGTGCATTTTGGAAAATTTTCGCAATTATTATTTTCATAAGCCGGGTAAAATTCCCCCAAAACCCGAATTTATACAAGATACAAGGGTAAAGTGGAAAATTAATTTGTAAAATGAAGACTCCAAGGGTCATTTGAGACTAAAAGCTTATATGTCTTAGTGTGATTATCGAGACTAAGCACAAATAAAATGAACTGGGCTATAGTAAATTTGGAGAACTTTAACCCAAAATGGGTTTCGTGAGCCAAACAAGGCCTCTGGTGGTAGGGTTTAAAGACCAAAAGTGGCTTAAGGGAGGTCATTTGGAGCAAACTTTTGGGAGAGAAAGAGATGAGAAAAGGGAGAAGAGCCAAGGTTTGAAGAAGATCAAGTTTGGTGTGATTCTTCCCATTTCTTGCTTTTAAGTGATCAAGCATCTTGGGTGAAGAAGATTCAAAGGGATTAAAGGTATGAACACAAACCCTAACTCTCTTCTTTTGTGATTTTGGTTTTGGGGAAAAACCCTAACTTGGGAAAGAGAGGTTTTTATTGATTCTAACCCATTATTGGAGTGGCTCGGGGTAGGATCTCCGGTGTGGGTTATGAGATACACTAGCTCGATGAAGTTGTTTGAGTTTTGCGGGTGAGAGAATGGCAAAATTGGTTAGCTCATTGGATCACCTATCGTTATTCTCGATTCAAGGCCTTAACTCCATAAATCGTACTTGGCTCCTTCACTCCTCTGGAAGCCTATGATTCTAAGGTTTCTTCTCCAATCGAATCACCCCACCGATCACCAAAACTCAAGCATGCATTTTACATCTAGATTACTCTAATTCGCAAAACCGACCGCACATAGCTCCACTTTGATAGATTTAACTTCAGCCATAAATTTGCATACACTTCCTATCTCTTACGGTTCTTTACCAATTAATCACTTCATTTGGATTATTATAATTTAACCTATAGCCAAACAAGAACAAAGGGTTTGACAAATTTTTGACAAAGATTTCATTTAAAAACCCAACATTTCCTTTACAAACATTATACAAAACCATCCAACTAACAATACTTCAAAACTCAACCCAAAACAACCCCAAAACTCATTTACAACCAAAAACAAAACTCTTTATCCACACTGGGGGTTTTCCTAACTCAAACACAAATAAAAGGGGCTTAGTGGTTTGTGTCTTACCTCAAATCTCTTTCTAAACTTCAATACCAAGGTTCCTCCTTGTTTTGCGGCTTATTTAGCCTTTGATTTTCATGCGGAGCAATTCACAAATCTCCTATCCAAAAACCCTAGCTCTGTCCTTTCTCAAAAAACGAAAATGCCTTAATGAGAGGAATGTCTCTCAAATGCCAAAATATGGTCTTTATGTCTCCTATTCACAAGGCCCTATTTGGCTTTTACACTAAATCCCATTTTCTCATTTTTTTTTTCCATTTTAACACTTCATTTCACTTTCATTTCAATTTTATTTCATTTCATTTACACTTTTGCACTTATACTTCTCATTTAGACCAACTTGACATTTTTACTAAATTTAATTAGTTTTTATAAAATTTTCTCTCGGTTGCATATCTTTTTCGTTTCTAAGCATTTAAATTCCGGAAAATTTAATTTATTTTATTCCCTAAACATATTATAAAAATATTATATATATATATATATATATATATATATATATAAACTCGGTGAGCTAGACGACTAATCTAAGTAGTGTTTAGATAAAGAAATCAACGTCTCTATGTGTAAAACTCTTGCCACGAGAGTCTTCTCCATCGAATCTATTCTTCGGGGCAAGACAAGAAAGGAACCCCATTCTTTCGACACCAAGGAATAAGAGTCGACAGCCTGGCGATGACTATAAAGTCTCAATGAACCCCAGGCCTTAGGACTGCTATTTCATATATGGTCATTGGAATAGAACTCCTGGAATATGAAAAACTATCGTTAGTCCTAAATACAAGTGAAAGATTTATGGCAACTTTCGAGTAGTGGGGCAGTTGGTGGCATATCAATGATTACCTTGGCCTTGCAGTTCTTCTTGTTGTAATGTACTAGTCAGAGGGAGTCGTAGTTCGGGTTTTCCTGAAGTGAACCTTTAAGATGAGCATCTATTTGACTTGATCATTTCCAAGATCTAATTCTTGTTTTTTTTTATGTAGTGGAAACGCCTCACAATCTAAATTTTTACGCTTAAGGGAAGAAATGTTCTTGGTGGATGTAGGACCTAGGACCCCCAAAATTTGTATGCAAGATGAGCCTCCAAGAGTGCCAATCAACCAGCCACTAGGTTTAAGAATAAGGTCTTAGGGGAGATATAAACAAGCTACTACAATAAAGTAGCAACAACAACTTTTCTCAAAGTCAAATTCCTCCCTTCGCTTTACTTTAGTTTTCAATAAGGCTCCAGGTAGCACAAGGGCGCCACGCGCTTTGGCTCCTTCCCGAAACCGTAAGATAATGACTTTCGAAGTGGTATGGTGAACTTTATATACCATTCGGCATTCTAACATCATAACGATTGTTTCTACATTCTCTAATCCCACGCTCTTATCATTTAATCTCGCCTGAGCGATTTTGAAGATCTAGCTTCGCTAGAGGACTCCTATAGCTCGGAGCAAAGTATTGAGATTTTTCACCCTTATATGTTTTATATCTCTCGAATTTTATCTTTCATCTTCTTCCCTATTATTGTTTTATAAACATGATTTAGATGGATTTTTGGATAGTAATGAGTGGCTAAACATTCTCTAGGCTTGATTGTTGAAGTTGATGCTTGAATTATATAATTTCTAGAATAGATTTGTGAATATATGTTTCGTGTTGATGTCGTCAGATGTAAATATTGATTATTATGGTTTCTTCTAACTGACCAGTTGGGAAATGTGTTTAATGCCTAATTAGGAATGAATCTCACTAGGGTCGGTATAGGCCTCACTCATTTCACGCCAATGTGTTTGAATTGAGGTAATCAAATTAACCTAATCAAAGAAGTTTAGAGAATTAATGTTCAATACTAAATAGATTTTATTAGGTAAGGTATTAATCAACATCGTGTGAGGGTCAAGGATATAACTGGGTGACCAACTTTGCATAGTTCAAGGTTTTATCAAGAAGGACCCCAAGTTGTAAGAGGTCCTCTAGTAAGATTGATCTTCAATATCAGCTCCAACTTCAAAGTAAAATAATAAAAATCGAAACCCTAGGTTGATTCTAGAGGAAGAGGTGAGAAACCCAAGGTAGATGGTGTTCTCCCTCCATTTCCGAACCCTCAAAACCTAAAAATAAGATCTTAAATAGCTCTTAGAAAAATGGGCTGCGAATAGGGCCAAAAATAGTAACTTTTCTAAAAAGTTTGATATATCGCCGATTTGGCCATTTTTGGCAATTATTTCTCTATGTGCGCTTGATCCCCAAAACACAATAATATCACGTACTTACTTCCAAGATCTCGCTTCAATATTATATCGATTTTCAAATGATATTTTGAGATTTTTGTCTAACCGACATTTTAACCATGATATCGTGTCGATCATGCTGACATGATATATCAATCGATTTTTCTAATTTTTCGTCCTTGAGACTAGATGTTTGGAATAATTGTTTTTTTAAACACACACATTTAATAACCCAAGAATAGAAAGTAGTTTTTATGTTTAATAAAAGATAAATTGTTCTTATCAAATATCTTGAATTATTTCAACTTTTCTCTAAAGATTGTTTGATATACATATGTATGTATGTTAATAATTAAAATAAAAGTATTTTTAAAACATAAACATAGGTTAAAAATATTAAAATATGAAAACTACTATTTTATTAAGGGTTCGACAAATTTAAGTAAAGCTCGCCACATTCCTAACTCCGGATTATGGAAGTTCGGACTTTATGCGGGAAGTTCAAATTGGGCCATGTGGGACCGTGGTGTGTAAGGAGGATATAAAAATATGTTATAAAATAAAGTGAACATAATATGTTTATGTGGTTCAAAGAACTCCGCCACGCTCACTTTGGCCGCGCCTGTGATGCTGATTTCACTAATATGATTCACATTACATAATTAGTCCGGGTGTGGTATTTATATCCCTCCTACCCATGACCCTTCTTGAAACCTTAATCACTTATAGCGGAATTTAGAATAAACTCCCTTCATTTTCCTATTAAAGTTACTGTAATTCCATTACCCACCTTACATAGATAAGATGAAGAAATTAAAACATCATCTTTCACTCTATGCATGTTTTTAACGGTAATACCTCAATCGAGTATATGCTCTCACACTCCTTCAAAGACGCCTCGACGAACTTCGCTCTTTCAAGATCCATTGTAGAATTTGTGATGAGCTTCTTCCAAAAGTTTAAATTTATAATCTCATGAATTTGTGTTTTGGAAGACTTGATAAAGCTGGATCATTGTCTTAATATGACTCCAACATTACTTTCTATTTTCTAAACTTTCCTTTAAGCTATCCCAACAGAATAAGGAAACTTGTAGGCCAAGTTTCCTTTTTAGAGAAGTTACCTAATTTGGTTCCAATTCTAATGTGATAGCTTTAAGGATCAAATCTTCTTGATTTCATCTTAATCCACTTGTTAGAAGATCGGATCCTAATATGGTAGCTTGCCTCAAGCAATTCTAGCTCTAAGATTCCAAAATCGACTTGCATCCCACGCCGTCTAACTCTTAGTCCGACCCTTCAACCGCACGTCCCTATAGTATGGGATGGCCTAAGTCGAGACTTCTTCCAAGTTCTTTCAGTGACGTGATGTTTAAACCATAAAATCTTCATCAAACTTTATCTTCAAAGTAGTCATCTTCTCGTAGAACATTGGAGACGAAGATATCAACAATCTCAAACTCAACAAGGTTTAAAACTATAGTATGTTTTGTACATTAAAATTAAAGGCGGTTACATAGTCAGTCTACTTGGATGGCAAAGCAATGTGTTAAATAGGTGACCTACTTCGATAAGGGCATTTTTTGCATTTTAAAAAATAGAGATTTTGATATCCTGGGCCTCAAAACCATTTTTCGAACCTACTTTGATAAGGGCCTGAGCATTTTGAGAAATGGAAGCTTTAAAATCACTTCTCCAAATCAATTTGCAAACATAACTCAAGTCAAGGAAAATCGCATTTTTCTATCAAGTATTTTGTAAATTGCCCAAAAATTTCCTTTTTTTTTTTATAATTAAAACATCATAGCAAAAACCTTAGTAACAACACGACCTAACCATGTAGATATTTTTCACTATGAGCGTTATGTCTCTTGGGATTATGGGATCAAATGTACAAACACCCATGTGTGGTTCATACCTAGGTTAGAATCGACTATGATACCATTTCTAAAGGACTCACCCAAACACGCTGACATAAGATTTCAGCCCGCGCCTCACAACTTTAAAGCACGTCCCATCGGGTCGAGAGAAGCTCATTCTGTATGCAGAAACTTCTCTTATATCCTATGTGGATGTGACACTAGCCTAAATCCTAATCAAGAATGTTTCTCTCATTAAAAAAAAAAAAAAAAAAAAACAAATAAATAACTTGCTAATATTTTACCCATACTTTTGAATTTCATATCTTCAATCTATGAAAGAAATAAGGATCAAAGAAAACCTTGCTAGATTTTGAACTCAAAGTCTAATGTGTAAAATGTTGGGTTTTGAAGGTGGCAACAGTTGCCAAAACAGTGGAAACTTAAAATTTTGAAAAACAAAACCTGATAAGAATTGTCTTGAGGTATCAAATCTGGTTCAAAACCAAAGATGAGGGTGGGAGATTACCTTGAGTCAGTTTCAAAAATCAATCCAATGGTCGAGGCAGCAAAGACCGAAGCGAACCAAGTCCTAGGTTCGCCTCTAATAGTATCCACGCAAAGAGTGGACTCCAAGGCAACGGTCTCAGAAGAAGCCCGGATCTAGCCAAGTCTCGATCCGAAAAGGGAAGACAAAACCCAATCTCACCAAGAGGAGCTATTCTTAAATATCACTCTCTCTATCTATCTTAAACACACTTCATGAGAGGAGTGAGCAAAAACTGGCTTAGTCTTGTTAGGGTTTTCCATAAAGGTCCTTTTATAGAAAAAGACTAACTCGTGAAATGTCTAAAGTGCACATCTCTTTAAGAGATGATAGGCTACACACATCACTATGAGTTATAGCTTGTTCGCTCATGGCCTTTAAGCCCATGAGCAAACCCAAGCCTTCACTCTCTCTTAGTGAGGGCCTTGGAACCCAGGATTCCAATAACTCAGAATATCTCATTTGTCACCTTCGACATGGCCACCAAAGACTCAATGAGTCCTCGGCAACGGCGCCAAAAACTTACTTCCAACCGTAAGTGCACGAGTCACACAAGTAATAAAGTGGTTTTCAATTATGAACCGAGATTGTTCCCACGAGGATTGTAGGTTTTATGGTGGAATGAGTACCCCGACTACTCGCTTAGTTCACTATTTTAGTGACTCAATCATTTAAGCAAAGTTCTAAAAACTAATAAAAACAAAACTAACACTAAAACAGGAATTGCTTTGTGAAAATTGGAGTAATTGAATAAAACCAGGGAAAAACTACTTATAGAGGAACTAGGGTTGGTTATTGTCATTGATGCCTGGAAGGATCTGGGCTCTGTGGTTCGAGTTGAACGACCACGACTCGGGTTGGTCCGGATACGATACAAGGATCCCACTGCGTTCCTCATGTTTCAGACAGCTTCCTACCGCGCCAGTCCTTCTAGTTGCTATCACGATACTTCGCTAAGGAATTTTTCCTGAACCCATCGTCACGCTTACATCCTTGCCAATAGAGCTGGCCGCACTAAGCTCGGATTAGTCACAATTACGTTCATGTAATCCGCACTTAATGGGTTTGATGTTCCCTCCTAATGAAATCCACCTAGTACTAGACTTATCTAATTCCCTAGGTCTCTTTAACTAGGTTAATTAGACTCCCGATTAATTAATCTACACCTTAAAAGAATCAGAACCAAATTTAAGGGCTTAGTTCCCACGTCACCAGGAATACCCTTGTAAAAGGATCGAAGATCCAATTCTCAGCATAGATTAATTAACCAAGATCATAATAATCCAAGGTTCTAACACCAAACACACCAAATCGTGCATAACCAAGCAACCAACTAAAGATTCACAACCCTAATCACCAAATCTGATAACCAACCCTATAGAATGATTAGCCTAACATTTCAGCCTTTAAAATCCATAAAATCATGCTGTTGACAAACAAAACACTGTAGAAATTAAAGAAGGAGAAGAGATAGAAATACAAAACAATGTTTAAGCTGCAAATATCTTCAATCCCAAGCTCCAAAGTCAAATCTACACCCCCACAAGGTTATATTTTCAAGAATATTTGATTACAAACTGTGATTATTCACAAAACAAATCCTAAAACTAAGAAATCCTAAAGAAAACCTAACCAAGAAATGGAACAAAGTCAGGGAGAAGGA
Source organism: Tetrastigma voinierianum (assembly GCA_016808115.1). NCBI lineage: Eukaryota > Viridiplantae > Streptophyta > Magnoliopsida > Vitales > Vitaceae > Tetrastigma > Tetrastigma voinierianum. The sequence goes on along the minus strand of JAEQBH010007523.1, from coordinate 142,434 downwards.
AAACCCTAGAGGAGAGCCTCCCTCTCCAAGATTTCGAACCCTAATTATGAGTGAAACGCCCTTAAATAGGCGAAAAATAAACAAGCCCAAAAATAGTGAAAATCGGCCGGCTGCCATAAGGTCGCAACTCCGCTAAGTGAGGTTGGGCGACTTGGAGCTGGCGATCACAACTTTGAGCTTTCAGGTTGCACCGTGAATGCTCGCGACAGGTCACTTCACTTCATAACTTTCTTATTTCTCGCCTGAATTGCTTGCTTTTCATCTAGTTTTCTTCGTTTATACAAAATACACAACTATAGGGGGTTAGACATGAAAATAACTAAACTGAGTGCTTAGTTAGCACCAAAACCATTATTTATGCTATATTTTGAATTAAATAATGCTAACCTAAAGCACACATAACAAATACCCCCAAACTTAATATTTTTCTTATCCTCAAGCAAAACAATAACATTCTTTCCTTAATTCAAAATTAGCAAACAAGTTCAACATGAAATTGAGATAATATATGATAAGTTGCCTCAAAGATCTAGCCTTCATACAACATAAAGAAAACTTTGACATAGTTTTTTTTCAAAAAAATAATAGAATAACCATAAGTTAAGCAATCTAAACCAAAGTTCTCAAGTGTGTGTGTGAAGTCCTCCTTTAGCCGCGCCGGTATGAAATTAGATGAACGGATCTCACTTACATGGTGAGTGTGTAAGACTCCATATTCTTGTTGGACATATCACTCTCCACTAATGTCCACTAATGTAGGCTATATAGAACTCTTAGGATCAATTAGATCTTTATATAGCTTGTAATGTATGGCTTCGGTACAGGTAGTTAAATAGGTCATTTAAGCTTTAGTTTACCCAAAACATACACATTTTCATTTTTCTTCACTCACTTGTCCCTCCTTTTGCATAATGCATTCTTCATAATTGGCCTCCTAAGCTTTCCCCCCAAACTTAACTTATTACATCTTTTTATCTCATAGCTCCCAAACTTGCATGATTTTTACCATCCTCACAAGAACACAAAGAGCTTTATTTTTCATATTACAAGGCACGGAGTAGTGCAATGTTCATCCCCTTTAATCTTTCTACCTATCCCATGTAGTGAGCTTTAGATTAGTAACTCCTACACCAGTTGGCCTTAGGGAACTAGGTGTTGCAACACCCCTAAGAACTTACTTGCTCAAGGTAGGAAGGCTACAATGCCAAACTTACTCCTCCTTACTTTATTCTTTCTTTTTCTACTTTTTGCTTCCTTTTTCTACCCCAAACCTCCTTTTATTTTCATTCAAGGCACACCTACTTCAACCAAACTCTCAATTCACACTACATGTATTCACAACATATTGGCATTGAAATCAACATGTTAGGGCAAACAATGGCTTTAACTGAAGGGTCTTCAACAAAAAAAAGGGACAAGGGGCTCATTCTTGGATTTTCTTGAAAGAAAAGGGCTAATACGGCTCAAATTTGGTGAATGTGGATATATGCACAAAAAGGTTCGCTAGACAGGCTCAACCGGTCTAAGGATGGCCTATATCATTTCCTAATTGTCATATTGCCTAGGATTTCGCCTAAAGTGATAATTGAACAAGTTCTAAAGTCTTTATAGATCAAAATATGAAATGATCACCTAATTCTTCTCTAAACCAAGAAAAATTAATGATCAAGGGTACATGACTTATGCTCAAAGTGATAAGAACTTTAGCCTAAATAGTCAACTACAAGGTCAAAACATTATGCTTTAAGTTCAAATATCTCTCCTTTTCTTCATGTAAAAGAAGGTTCAATCAATATTCATCGTAGCCATCACAATTATTCCCAAAACAAGCTCAACCAAAACAAAAACATCCTAGAAATGAAAAAATTAACCTAAAAACTGAAAAACACATAAAAGCAACTAAAACATAAGCATCTAAAGGAAAACACAAAAGATAGGATAATTGAAGCTGCTCAAAAAATTTAAAAACAAAGGGAAATTCCCCCTAATACCCAAACTTAAAATATGCATTGTCCTCAATGTATGAAATATGAAAGATAAGAACAAAGGACTCCCCTAGATGACCAAGTGTGATCATTGGGCTCAGGTATGGTGGGTCTTGATGAAACTCCCTCAATAAGAATTAGCTTCAATGCCCTGAAAAGTAAAAATCAAATAAACACTTAAAATAAAATCAACATGCGACACCTATAAAAATAACTAAAACAAACAACTAAAGTACTAAATGGATAAAATCCTTATTTTTTCTTGGGGTGCCTCCTAAGAGCTGCTCCATTTTTAGAGTCTAGCTAGACTCATTGTGGAAGTCCGAGAGCTTTGCTTTGGCCCTTCAACCATCGTGGTCAACGCTCCCTCTTCATCCTTATAGCTCATGAGGATGAGCTCCTCCACCTTCGGAATAGGCGATGTAAGCTTGAATTTCAACTCTTTGGTGGGAAAAGAGTTAGTCCTTAATTCATATCCTTTAAGAGTGTCCTCTTGAAGGATCTTGGGTGTTGGCTCCTCAATGGGTGAAAATGAGCTCTAACTTCTCAGACGCCTCCTTTATCCATCCTAAGCACGGTTTGCTGGTGGAGGTCAAACTTCATTTTCTTCTCACCAACAAGGAGTTTAATTTCCCCATTTTTAGCATCAATCCACATTTGACTTGTGGCAGAGGAGGGTTTTTCTATAAATGAGACGTGTCGGTCCTCATCCATGCCAAAAGTCAAAGATTCTACGAGGAAATAGAAATCTTCAACTCCAACTAAGACGTTTTCCATTATACGCTCGGGATGTTGCTTTTCAACTTGCTTGTCCTCCAATAATGGTTCTTCGTCAATGACAAGCTCATTATTCTCAACAAATGTCAGGTCTTGCAATTTTCCCTCAATGACCAAAGGCATTTTGTCGCATTCTATTGTGTTCTTGTCCTCATCCAATGTCGGACATGAAAGTTCTTCTTCAAGGCTTAAAGATATGCTTTCACTCTCCCATATTTCATCATTCTTTATGTCTCTTAGAGTTAAGTCTAAGATTTGCTACATTTAGAATATTTGCTAATTCCTTAGTTTTGTATTGTTGTTCTTTCCATGATAGCATTCGCTTTCTCTTCTAACGTTCTAATCCATGGCTATGTCCGCTATCATTTTGCTGGCCCATCTGTTTCGCACTGGCAACCGCATCGGGTAGAGGCCTTAGTTATCCTCTTAATTTCTTCCTTCAATGCAACGAATAGCTCTTCATCAGATAGTTGTCGGAATTTCTCTTGATAATAGGAATTTGAACGTCCTTGACTTTGCATAATTGGATGGCCATAGGAGAAATTTTTGTGTGTCCCCCAACTTGACTGATAGTAGCTTGGCATGTAGTTGTGGGGTTGGGAGAAGTAACCCGCATTGTTGTTAAAATAATTGCCCCCTTCAAAATTATAGGTTTGTTGGCTTGTGGAGGTTTGCGCTTGCCTTGCGACGATAACTTCCCATGTTGGTGCTATTTGGGTTGCTCAAGAAGAAAATTCTTGTTGGAGGGTGTAGAAGAGTTCATTTATCTCTTCGTTAGACATTATGTTCAACACCTTGCATAAAAATACAAAAAAAAAAATGAAGTAAACTAGCTACAAATAAGAAACAAATAAAAATAAGAAAAGAAAATAATATCCTCAAAATAAAAAAAAAGATAAAAATAAAATTGTTAGTTCTCAAATTAGCAAACTTCACTTCTCGCTTAGCATATCAATTCAAACACCAAAACCATAATCCCTAACAATCTGCCAAGCAGAACTGTCATAACCGCAAGTGCATGGGTCGTATAAGTAATAATAAATCAAGCTTTCACTATGCGATCTCGAGATCGTTCCCATGAGGATTGTAGGTTTTATGGTGGACTGAGTACCCTGACTACTCGCTTAGTTCATTATTTGAGTGACTCAATCGTTTGAGTAAAGCTCTAAGAACTAATAAAAACAAAAATAACACTAAAACATGAATTGCTTTGTGAAAACTAGAGTAATTGAATAAAACCGGGGAAAGACTACTTATAAAGGAACTAGGGTTGGTTATCATCATTGATGCCTAAGGGTTCATCTAGGTAAGGCCCGAGTTGAATGAATTGAGACTTGGGTTGGTCCGAGGATAAGGTACAAGGATCCCACTCTCGTGTTCCCTCATGTTTTCTCGTATTAGCTTCCTACTCACAATTACATCCTTCTAGATTGCTAATACGATACTTTGCTAAGGCATTTTTCCTCGAGAACTCTATTGGTCACAATTACATCCTTGCAATAGAGCTACCTAGACTAAGCTCGGATTAGTCAAAATTACGTTCATGTAATCCACACTTAATGGGTTTGATGTCCCCTTCTAATGAAATCCACCTAGTACTAGACTTATCTAATTCCCTAGGTCTCTTTAACTAGGTTAATAGATTCCGACACTAATCTATACCTTAAGAGAATTAGAACCAAATTTAAGGGCTTAGTTCCCACGTCACCAGGAATACCCTTGTAAAAGGATCGAAGATCCAATTCTCAACATAGATTAATTAACCAAGATCATAATAATCCAAGGTTCTAACACCAAACACAACAAATCAGGTATAAATCAAGCAACCAACTAAAGATTTGACAACCCTAATCATCAAATCTGATAACCAACCCTATAGAATGATTAGCCTAACATTTCAGCCTTTAAAATCCATAAAATCATGCTGTCGACAAACAAAAAACTGTAGAAATTAAAGAAGGAGAAGAGATAGAAATACAAAACAATGTTTAAGCTGCAAATATCTTCAATCCTAAGCTCCAAAGTCAAATCTACACCCCCACAAGGTTGTATTTCCAGCAATATTTGATTACAAACCAGATTATTCACAAAACAAATCCTAAAACTAAGAAATCCAAAGAAAACCTAACCAAGAAATTCCAACAAAGCTTGAGAAGGGAAAACCCCAGAGGAGAGCCCTTCCTCCAAGATTTCTAACCCTAATTATGAAAACGCCCTTAAATAAAGTGCCTAGAAAACAAACAAGCCCAAAAAAGAAAGGAAAACTAGCTGGCATCGCACGACTCCGGGACCTTGGCCATTCGAGGTCCTCGACTTGAGCCATGGTTGCAACTTTTAGATTTTGGCGGTCGATCATGAATGTGTTTCAATGCTAGGATCGTGGATGTCTTAACTTCATAACTTTCTTATTCCTCGCTCAAATTGCTTGCTTTTCATCTTGTTTTCTTCGTTTATGCAAAATACAAAGCTATAAGGGGTTAGACATGACAATAACTAAAACGAGTGCTTGGTTAGCATCAAAACCATAATTTATGCTATATTTTGACCAAAATATTGCTAACCTAAAGCACACTTAACACATTCCATTCTCGTTAGTGATCTCCCTCATATTTGGATCACATCTAAATTTGTTTTATATCAGCCCCACTTTATTCTAAGTGTGTGACCCATTAGGTTTCCGGTTATGTTGGCCTCTTGATTCAACTATTGAATCAAGCATGTCATGAGTGGTGTCTAGAAACACATCATGACCCTTAATTTACTAGAGAGTTAGTGGTCTGACTACTAACCCTTCCATAGACAATTATCGTGCAATTCATCCTTTCACCAATCTATACTCCATTTGGTTTAGAGCATGGACAAAGTGTAGTTCCCAATAGACTAGTTACGCCACATCTAACCCAAGTGATACTAGATCTTGTCCCTCGACTCATTACTCATAAGTTATTCACTTGAAGACACTCTTCATGAATTTCTACTATGGCCAGAGATTCCTAAGTAACGATCCTAACAAGAGGCCATAGGTACACTCTCCTTGAATTTAGGAGTGGCGAATCCTTTATTGGCTACTCAATTACCTTCTAATACCTCAAGTTGTAGATGATTATCACCCAAAGAGAAACCTCCAAGAGGGAACATTGATCGAGGTCAAAGTACAAAATCAGAATCCAAGATATCCTTGAGCACCTCAAGTCTAAGGATACATGCACCATTGCTATGATGAGATAATCATCTACATTTAAGTAGATAATCCATATGATTATCTCATTGTAGGTCTCCGATGTACGTAGCTACTCTTAACAAGCATCCACATGTCAACTCTAATCAACTCATGATCACTAATTATAAGATCCACTGCTTGATCCAATCAAGGAGTTTGACATGTGCTAGTTTGTCAGGATTAACATTGTCCAGTCTCGTTAATCCTATGACTAGGCATAGACATAATTTAGATACTAATATAAGAGCACATGATAGGAATCTTATTATCATGATCTCATCAAGATTTCTTTCATGCTATGTTACATATCATGAACTCCATTAATTCAATTCAACATATGAATATCAAATTAATAAAGAAGCTTTTAATAGTAACTTGAGATGTACAATAAGTGCTAAGGGTGATTGCCTTTAGAGCACTTCTCTAATAAACTCCCACTTGCACTAAAGCTAATCGCCTTTGTATCTCATACCTTAGGCAAGTAGATGTGAATCATACTTCTTCCAAGGAAGTGGCTTAGCCAAGAGATCAGACAAATTCCGATCAATGGGCATTTCTCTAACTTAGCATCATGATTGCCAAAGATTTCTTAATTCAAATGTATCACCCTGGTTACCAGTTTGGACCTTTGATGAGATCATGGTTCCTTTACTTTTGCAATGGCTCCATTGTTCTTCCAATAAATCATTATCAGATCAATAATTTTAGGGACCACTCCTAGTTCATAAATGAAATATCTTATCCAAACCACTTCCTAAGCTGCCAATTGAAAGCAACGATGTACTCTAATTCAGTTATAGAATCCGCAATCATTTCCTATTTGGAACTGTTCCAACTAATTGCACCTTCATTCATTGTGAACACCTAGTCTGATTGAAAACTGGTATTTTACTCTAAGATCCCCGTCTCCATAAATCAAGAACACATCCTTAATGCTTCTCAAGTACTCGAGGATATTCTTAACAACCACCTAATGACCCTCACCTGGATCCAATTAGTATCTACTTGTGACTCTCATAGCATATGATACGTCGGGTCTAGTACATAACATAGCGTACATGATTAATCCTATGGCCCAAGCATATGGGGTCATACTCATGTGTGTCCTCTTATCTTGTGTGTTTTGGACATATGGACTTCGAGAGGGTTATTGATGATTGTGAAACTCATATAGTTTTAAGTCCATTTTTGCATGCATATTTGAGGCTTTAATGCTTAATTTAGTGCAAAATTATGGAATCTTCACCAAATTATTGTTTGCAGGAATTATTGTCAAAACAAGAAAAAATAGCAACAAAAGATGCTGAAAAGACTAAGGTAGAAGCAGATAATGTCACGACATCTTAGCTAATGTCATGACAAAATAGAAGGGAGATTACAAAAGATATGTCGCAACATCTCAACTTATGTCGTGAAAAAAAATGGCGAGAGTCCTAGAGAAACAACAGAAAATTGTCCCGACATTCAAATTTTTGTCGCGACATTTATCTAGAAGGAATGTTAAGAAGAATGTCGTGACAAAGTCAAGACATCTTTGAAGATCAGCTATTGACTCATTGTGTCATGACAAATTTACTTATGTCACGACAATATTTCCATAGGTCTACAGTGACCATCAAGAAGAGATTGTCACGACAAACATAGAAGACATAAGTTTAGAAGACAATGTCATGACAATTAATTAAGTTTCAAAGGCAAAGCATTAGTGGGTTGTCGTGACAACCTCACGACAATACTGAAGACACATATGAGGTGCAATATTCTGGCGACATTTTAACTTTGTCGCGATAAATCATCCTATAGGCCTACATTGAAGTCCACAAATTCTGCCTTGAACTACAGCCCAACAGTGATTGGATTATAAATAGAAAGAGATAGGGCGTAGAAAAGTATGTAGGAAGATGAGACAAAATAGAATAGAGAAGAGAGAGCAAGTTAGAGAATAAGGAGTTTATCTAGTTTTCTTTCTTTCTTATTTTTATTTTTCATTTTCCTTTAGAATAATTTATCTAGGTTGAGTTTTTGTGGATTAATCATTGAATGTCAAGCTACATTCACTGTCTGAATTTGGAGTGAAGCGGAAAACATTGTTTGAATTCTTCTTCCTCATTTTCGACATGATCATAATGGACTCGTTTCAAACACTCATGGCTAAGGTGTAATCTAGTGATGGCAGGCTTAATCCCTTATAGGAAGGGATTGATGATGTGATTGCTATGCTTGTAGAGCTTTAAATGTTAGTTGTGGTGTTGAAGTCTGAATTGATATAATTAGTTGAGATGCTTATTTTATTATGCTTGATGTATTAATTCCATTAACAAAACCACATGATCTGTTCCAACACCTGATATCCAAGATACCCTCAAGTGACAATTGAGATGTGTTCCTGAGGCTAGAAATATTGATCCCTTAGTACATGAAACTAATATTTTAAGAGATGGTCTTATTTTTAATCAACACATGTCATTTATGTCAATAGAAATGAGTGCATCAAGCACCCACTGAAGAGTGATGATTTGATTATGTCAAGAGAGCTCAGATACTCCCGGCTTTGGGAGCAAGCACTTCACCCTAAGAATTAGTTGAAGAGTCCTAGTTTTGGAAGTCAACCAAGTCTTAAAGAAAATCATATCCTAAAAGTAGCATTTTAGACACATGATATCCTGGTTTTGAAACATGGTAATCTAAACTGTGAAATGTATGGTGTTTGAAGGTTTTAGTCAAGACTATACTAACATACCATTGGACAAGTTCAAGATTCAACCCACAACAAATTTGTTTTTATGAACAAAGTGCAAGATAATAGTCACATTATTAATTCCTTTCCAGTGTTTACTCAAATCAAAGAAACTACTAGTTATTAAAATCTAGAATATCTTAGTTTAACATTAAAATATGTTTACTCTTTTAAATAATCAGTTCACAATTTAGAAATCTGAGTTCAAATAGTGATATCCTTGAATAGTTTGAGTACTTAATTTGTGAAATTTCTTATCGATCCCTGTGGGTACGATATCTGGACTTATAATCCACTTTATTACTTGTTGACCTGTGCACTTGCAAAAAGCATACCAAGTTGTAGTTAAATAGTTTAAAATAAGAAAAGTAACAACTTGGATCTAGTCAAGTTTTTCATGCAGTTCCTAGGGATTTAACAAATCCCTAGTTGCAAGTTAGAAATATTGATTGAAAGATAAACAATAGCTAACAGTTATCCCACTAGACATGGGAACGTTTTCTCTCTTGGACTGTTCTATGATAAACCTCTTTAGCATCTTAGCTATGTATGTAGACTGTGAAAGACCAAGCAACCTTCTCGATCTATCTCTATAGATCTATATCCCCAATGATTAGATTGCTTCTCCAAAGTCTTTCATGGAGAAAAACTTGGATAACTAATATATATTGACATATTGTAACACTGAGACGTCGCTTCCAATAATTAATATATCATCCACATATAATACTAGGAATACGACTGCTGACGGGCTTGAGGTAAGTGTGTAAAAACGTAAGCCCATATGCGTAAGTATACGTGTCGAGTATACGTAGTATAATGGCTAGTCAAGTGTAGTCCCACGAGGAGAAGTGTATGACTACTAATTTTACGCTTTAAATATTATTTGGATCTAAAATTCTAGTGAATTTTGAATAACATAGAGAAAAACTAATCCTAAGTTGTTTGCTAAATCAATTAATCAAAAACTAGGGTTTTGCCTTCATTTGTTACACTCGATGGATTTTAACCTAAATAGATTATTCATTCAGTATATTAATAGATTCACACAGGCAGGTTGATTGTGCCTACGAGATATCCTCTTTCGAGGTATATTCGCCTATCTCGCCAGTAGAGTGTATTGCATCTCTGTTTCAACCCTGGACTCCAAAACTCTTAAATGTTTAAACCCTAATTGCCACACTTGAACTAGAATATCTCTATTTACCAATTTACCAACTGTCACTGTACTCATATCCCTGGGAGTCTTTATCTCTCGATCTCATATTCCCAACAAGAACATGCTAATGTTGGCCAGACACCATCATGTAAATAAATCACAGAAATAGAGCAAGCCAATATGAAATCCATTAATATATTGAATAGAAACAAAATTAATAATTAATCCATACTAATGTAGCAAGGTTACGACAAAACCCTAGAACTGGATCTAGAACATAATGAGGTTCAGTACAACCATTAAATAGTTTGAGAAAATAAATATAGAAAAACTAGCGCAAGCAATGTCTTGATCCACGTCCTCCATGTTTTCCCTCATAGTTCATCAATCTTTGCCCTTTAAAAGCTTATGTGCTGTATCTGCCAGCCACTATATAGCCCATTTGCTACCTTAAATATCTCTATTTATAGGCTCATTCAAGCCTGGGCCTGAATTCAAGGTGATTTCGTGGGTTTTTGTGCAGGCCTAATGATTGTCTTTGTCTCAACATTATTAGAATATGTCGCGACATAGCAGTGTCTATGCTTGTCGTTTAGCTTTGTTGTGGCTGTGTCACAACAATGGCTGATTTGATTTCCAAGTATCTTTGTCGCAACATTGTTGGTCTATGTTGCGACATAGCAGTCTCCTTCCTTAGCTTTGGCTTTATCGTGGTTTTGTCGCTACATTTCTGCCTGGCCTCCCTTTTGATTTATTATTGCGACATAGATGTCTAATGTCACAACATATCTACATACTTGTACAGTTGATTTCTAGAGATTTATGTCGTGACAGTGAAGGCAATGTCGCAATACTGTTCTTGGCCAATTTCTTGATTTATGTCAATACACACTTTGGAAATGTCGCGACATAATTTAGATGGCTTCTTCTTATCAATGTCAAGCAGACATAAGTTTCAAAATGTCGCGGACACAATTCCTCAGGGTTCGCTACCGTAACAGTTTCTGTGGTTACGACATTTTTCCAGTAGTTTTCCCCTTTGTTATGTTGCGACAAAGATGTTCTATGTTTCTACATAATTTAGTGTTTCTTTAGTAGTTTTTCTAATCGTCTGTCACGACATAGATTTCAAGTGTCGATACAAAGTGCATTGCCTTCAGCTTAGTTTTATGTCGTGACATAGGTTTGAAGTGTGGCAACGTAATTTTCTGCCTTCTTCACAATTTATGTCGTGACATGGCTGTGGAATGTCGCGACATTCTTTCTTTTGTTACTTTGAGTAGTCTGCTTCCTTGTCGTTGTGATAGAAGTTTATTTGTTGCTACACTTTTCTGTTGATTGCCTTAAGTTTATGTCGCGACATACTGAGATTATGTTGCGACATTTCTGTAGTTATCTTCCAAATGCTCTTCTCAGCCTTTGTCGCAACATAGCTATTGAATGTCACAACATTCTTTCTCCCACTTTGCCTTGAGTATTGTTGCGACATTGTTGCGAAAATCAACACTGCATGCCTTATTCACCTATAGTGCACAATAAACCAAATATCAGATATAGAGCGATAACCACACTTATTACTATATGAAATAGAACAAAAACATAGTAAAAATGCGGGTATATCATAAGTGTTTTAGGCACTCATCAACTACACTCCTACTAACCTTCTTGTACATACAAGCTTCATCTAAATTTTGTGAGAAAACACACACTCTTTGATTGTCTCATTAAATCAAATATTCAAACTCCTAGATGCTTGCTTCAATCCATAAATGGATCTGTGAAGTTTGCATACTTTGCTGTCATTTCAAGATATGAAGACCTCCGGTTGTGTCATATACACATTCTTACTTAGGTTTCCTTTCCGGGAAACCGTCTTCACATCCATTTGCCATATCTTATAATCATAATGAGAAACAATGGCTGGGAGTATCCTTATGATTTAAGCATAGCTACTGGACTAAAAGTCTTTGACGATAACCCTTAGCTTTAAGCTCAGCTTTATAGGTAATCACATTACCTTCCATGTTAGTCTTCTTCTTGAAAATCCACTTGCACCCTATGGGTTTTATTCCTTCGGGTGGCTCAACCAAATTCCACACATGGTGGACTAACATGGAATCCATCTCTAACTTCATGGCTTCGATCTATTTGTTAGAATTTAACTAATCAGAGATTCATCGTAGGTAGTAGGCTCATCATCCTTTGTAATCAATACATCCCACTGTTCACTGATGAGAAATCCATATCTCTCTAGAACAATACGTATCCTACTTTTTCTACAATGTGCTTGTCTTTTAGAAGGACTAGCTGCTACTTCATCAACATGAATAACAACCTTAGATTAAGTCAATTGATTGTGTTTGTTTGAGCACTTTGAACTTCACTAAGTTCATCCTTGCTCACACTGTCTTCTTTTAGGAGAAACTCTTTCTTTAAGAATATAGCGTACTTTGAAACCAACAACCTTTATTCAAAAGTTTTTTAGAACTAATATCCAATAGATTCATTAGGATATCCTATAAATAGACACTTGTCAGATTTAGCTCCAAACTTGTTTGAAAAATTTTGCTTCTTATAAGCTAAATAACCCCAAACTTTCAGGTGAGAAAGATAGGGCTCCTTGTTAATCCATATCTCATATGAAGTAACCTCAACTGACTTAGATTAGACTTTGCTTAACACTTAAATAGTAGTCTCATGTGCATACCTCTAAAGAGATTTGAGTAGGTTTGCCTTGCCCATCATAGACCTCACCAAGTCCAACAAGGTTCATTTTATCCTTTTCACCACACTACTTGGTACAGTGTGTAAGGTGGAGTCCATTGGATAAAATCTCATTATCCCGAAGATAACCTAGACACTCTTGGCTTAAGTATTCACCACTTTTATCTCATGAAAGTGATCTGATACTTCTCCCAAGCTGTTTCTCTACTTCGCTTCTGAATTCTCTAAAGCTTTCAATGGATTCAGATTTGCATCTTATCAGTTACAAATACCCAAATCATGAATGATCATCGATAAATGTAATGAAGTGGACGAAACCACCTATGGCATTAATGGATAAAGGACCACAAACATCGGAATGTATTAAGTCTAATGGTCCAAAAGCATGTTCACCCTTTCCCTTAAAGGGCAACTCTGTCATCTTTGCCTAGCAAGCAAGATTCACAGTGTCAAATGATTCACGATCAAATGACCCCAAGCTACCACTCTTGTGTAACTCAATCATGCTTCTCTCACTTGTATGGCTAAGGAGACAATGCCATGAGTACGATGATTTCAAATTATCTCCCTTTGGCCTTTTATTGTTATTAACATTTAAAATTGGATTGGACATATCTAAGATATAAATCTCATTTCTTAATGTACCACTAACATAAAATTAACATTCAACTAATGTTCTTTTCAATGCTAGTCCATAAAAAGCAATCATCCAAACTTAAACAAAGATCACTAGGGAGTTTCAAAACATAAGTCCATATAGCAACAACTGTAAGTCTTACACCATTGCCCATTCGAAAGTTGGACTCTCCCTTTGTGAGCTTCCTACTGTTCCTTAGGCCCTGCATATCAATCCATATGTATGAGCCACAACTAGTATCATATACCCATATGTTGTCATGAGGAACAATATTAACCTTAATAACATAAATACCTGAAGATGATGGTGCATCACATGCCACCTTCTTCTTGGATTCCAAGTAGGCCTTGTAGTCCCTCTTCTAATGGCCAACTTGACCATAATAGGAGCAAGTCCCTTTCGGGGTAGTCTCTTTGCCCTTTTTCTCAGCCAATTTTCCTTATCTATCTTGAGCACATTGATCAACTCGGGTATAGTGGACACGATGTAGTTCATCCTATAGTCAAGCACAAACTATGCAAAACTATCAGGTTGATTGGCCAAAATCAATTCCATACTCAATTCAAAATCCATCAAATAACCCAATTGATTCAACCTCTCAATATGTTCATACATCTTTAGTGCATGCTGCACTAGAGATGTCCCCTTCTCCATCTTGGAACCAAAAAGCAGTTAAAAGACTTTGACCTTTTCAGTTCTCGCCTACTCATTATAATGTTCCCTTAGGTGGCGCACTATGGAATATTCATCCATAGTCTTATATTGCTTCTGAAACTCAAGTGACATGGAGGTGTGAATAATCACTCCCACCCTTGCACTATCAATCAAGTGCTTCTGATTTGCCCTCTGAACGCTTTCAGGTGCATCAACAGTTAGGACTGAGGGAGTGGCTTAATAAAGACATAAGTTAATCTTTCCCTTTTGAGAACTATTCTCAAATTCTTTAGCTAGTCCAAGAAGTTTGGCCTGATCAAAATATTGGCATCCATTATTGATCGCGAGTTCACAACTATTGACATGGTTTGATTCTAATAACCTAGATGTAAAAGAGATCATGTTAGATTGTACTTTAAAATGCATGATTATTACGGCTTGAAAATTACGCATTATGGCTCCCATTATTTTATTGTGAATCGTCATCCCTCACTATTGATCCAAGAGAACCTATTTGAAGGTTTTTCTAGTCGGACAATATCCAATACACCAAGAATGACCTTGGATTTACCCAACAAGCCACCTTGGGTCAATAGGTACGTATCTTGTCCATACCAATTTCTATTCCATGCAACTATTGAATTAAGTGCTATCAACTGTTGATGTATGCACTATTGGGTTATCAACTCTTGATGTGTGTACATCTCATCTCTTGATGTGTTTACCCAACAAGCTAATGAGTCTAGTTAAGGCTAGCCCATTAATTAGGAAAACTCATTTACATTGATAGAACATTTCCTTGTAGAGAAGGGACTTGGGTTTACCTAATAACCCCAATTCCAGAAGAACTCAGGTTCACACCATATTAGTGGAAGACGTTAGCCTTAATATTTAAAATGAGGGGTTTCTTTATATTAGTCTCATCACCGTATTAGCATGCTTTGTATATATCCATTCATCTCATGAAAATATAAAGATATTTGTTCTAACTATATGACATGATTATGTACATTCTAAAATCAATTCCACGAGCCAAAATGGAATTAACTAGGTCAAACCTAGGGACATGCATGATTATTACAACGCATGAAATTAAAACGAATTTACATTTTAATGTCTTCTTTCTTGGATCCTCCTCCATGCTCTTTTCTCCTTCGTATCTCCACTAACTAATCCTAATCCTATGTAATCTAATTACATATATTCAAATGAAGAACCTCAAGTTACATTTGATGAGAATTTAGATGAGAAGAGAAATACATTGAGAAAATAGAGAGAGGTAGGGACACACAAGCCCTATTTACCAAAAAGAATTTACCATGCAATATGCTCAATCAACATTGGGCAAAGTCCATAATCATTCATCATGCTAACATACACCCTTAACATGCATTCTCTAATGCATAACATTGAAAGTAATGGATAAGGGCACCCCATGATTTCAAAAGCACATGAAAAGGTTTTTCAACACTTGAACTAAAATGATCCATAAATCTCGATTCAACTCATGAATCTTAATTGCCAAATGGTGCTATTTTGTCCAATGTCTCTTGAAAATAATTTAAATCGTGGTTTTAGAATTTATTCAAAACTCTTTAAAATTCATGATTATAGAAATTTAAGGTTGAACACTTCAATCTCGACTTGCATATTTCATCTCAGTCACACTAGAGATGATTCCTCAAACTGCAAAAGAAAATAAGAGAAAAAGAGTAAAAAATCCAAATTTCAGGTCTTCACATCGAGTGTCACTACATGGAAATGAAGAACAATGTCATCTACGTCACGAAATCAAGTACACACGTCGCGATGTGGGCATAGAGTATAAATGCTTCACAAGCACCACGTTGCGACGTCACCAAGGCTTCTAAAGCTCCATGTCGTGATTTTGTTCTTATGCAACCAAGAGGCATTGCTGACTCTCACATCGTGACGTGGAGACCCCACATCACGACATTGATGTAATACTTAAGCAGAACACTCAACCACATCGCGACGCAACACCACACATCTACATGGACACACCCGCGACATCGTGGACGCGGGCTCGGTTCTTCACTCCACGCTCACGATGAGCTAGTCACATCGCTGCGACGCGGCACATCGCGACGGAGTCGGGTTTCAGTTCGCATATTTACAAAATCCCAACTTTAGGAGTTTTAATCTCATCAAAACCGTTTCTTCTTCACCACAATCATGTTACATGTAGAAGAACATTAGATCAAGTCTTTTCAAAAAATCTCATTTTTGAACCTTTGAAAAACATGGGTACCAAAAACCAAAGACTCTCAACAAAGAACCAATTTTGATGCACATAAATGTGCTCTAATAACATTGAGGGGTTTTTAAGGTGGCAACAGTTGCCAAAATAGCGGAAACTTAAAAATTTGAAAAACAAAACCTTGCAAGAATTGTCTTGAGGCATCAAATCCGGTTAATAACCAAAGAGGGTGCAAGATTACCTTATGTCGTTTTCAAAAACCGATCCAATGGTCAAGGCAGCAAAGACCAAAGCAAACCAAGTCCTAGGTTTGCCTTTAACAGTATCCATACGAAGAGTGGAGCCGACAATCTCCAAGGTAACGATCTCGGAAGAAGACCTGGTGCTAGCCAAGTCTCGATCCGAAGAGGGAAGCCAAAACCAATCTCACCAAGAGGAGCTGTTCTTGAAGAACACTCTCTTTATCTCTCTTGAACACCCTTCATGAGAGGAGTGAGCAAAAAAATGGCTTAGTCTAGTTAGGGTTTTTCATAAATGTCCTTTTATAGGAAAACCATAACCCATGAAATGTCTAAAGTGCCCCTCTTTGAGAGATGATACGCTACCCACATCACTATGTAAGCATATATGTTCGCCATACCTTTAAGCCTATGAACAAGCCTAAGCCTACACTCTTCGCGAGGGCCTAACCCGGATTCCACTAATCTCGTGACATTCCATTCTCGAGATAGATCTCCCTCGTATTTGGATCACATCCAAATCCGTTTTATATCAGCCCCACACTCTTCTAAGTGTGTGACCCATTAGGTTCCTAGTTATGTTAGCCGCTTGATTCAACTATTGAATCAAGTAAGTTATGAGCGGCGTCTAGCAACACATCATGACCCCCAATTGAAAAACCGGTGGTTTGACTGCTAACCCTTTCATAGACAATTACCGTTTAATTCGTCATTTCACCAATCTATACCCCGCTCGATTCATAGCATGGACAAATCCGTAGCTCCCACTGTGACTAGCCACGCCACATCTAGCCCAAGTGATATTAGATCTTGTCCCTGAACTCATTACTCATTAGTTATGCACTCGAAGACACTCTTCATGGCATTTCCACTATGGCCAGAGATTCCCGAGTAATGATCCCGACAAGAGGCCATGGTATACTCTTCCTTTATTGGGAGTGGTGAATCCTTTGTTGACTACTCAATTACCTTCGAACACCTCAAGTTGTACCCGACTATCACCCAAAGAGTGACCTCCAAGAGGCAACATGAATCGAGGTCAAAGTACAGAATTATAATCCAATATATCCTTGAGCACCTCAAGTCTAATGATACATGCACCATTGCTATGATGAGATAATCGTCTACATTTAAATAGATAATCCATATGATTGTCTCATGGAAGGTCTTTGATGTACTTAGCTACTCTTAGCAAGCATCCACATGTCAATTCTAATCAACTCATAATCACAGTTTATAAGATCCACTACTTGATCCAATCAAGAGTATGACATGTGCTAATATGTTCGGATTAACAATGTCCAGTCTTGTTAATCCTATGATTAGGGATAATTTAGATACTAATATAATTTCATATGATTGAAATCTTATTATCATGATTTCCTTCATGCTATGTTACATATCATGGACTCCATTAATTATAGATTAAAGATCTATATCAATTCAACGTATAAATATCTAATTCATGAAGAAGCCTATAATTCAACGTATAATAGTAACCTAAGACGTACAATAATAGTAACCTAAGACGTACAATAAGTGCTAAGGGAGATTGCCTTTAGAACGCTTCTCTAACATAAAACACATGATAGATCGTGTATTTAACTTTGAAAAATGTCATAAAATAATTTATAAAAGTGTTTTTCAATATATTTTCTAAAATAATTGTCCAAAAGGGCATCCCATCTATTACAATTTAATTTTAATGGAATACTTTTCAACTCGAATTTTATGTCATGAAAGTCACCATAATATGTATTTTTAAACTTGTACTAATAATCATATTTATTCTCTAATTAATAGAACTCAGATCAATTTAAATTGTTCCCTTAATCTAATTAAAAATTTTAAATAATGGTAAGCTATGATGCCATTATTATATCTAAGAATTTGTAATTTAAAATTTATTTGGTGAAATAATATCTCTTAGTAAAAGGTTTTACCACGCTTTCAGCTTACAGCAAATCCCAAAACACACCATCGA
Source organism: Tetrastigma voinierianum (assembly GCA_016808115.1). Lineage (NCBI taxonomy): Eukaryota > Viridiplantae > Streptophyta > Magnoliopsida > Vitales > Vitaceae > Tetrastigma > Tetrastigma voinierianum. Next base: position 124,097 of record JAEQBH010007523.1, on the reverse strand, counting down.
AGTACTCAACCAATCTAACCAAGGACATGCATTCAAGACTAACATTAAATGCAAATTAAACACATATTGATTACTACCCAAATAGTGTTGTTTCATACTCTTAACACTCCGGGTTTTGAGCACTTTTTGCGTAGTAATTAGCCTAATTCACCCAGTTGGCATGTTAAGGACCTAACAATGCTACTGATCAAATTTTAAGCGCGCTGCGTTGTTTTCACAGCTATATATATCGGGTTAGTGATTCAAATACAAGCATGAAGAACTAATTGGAATTTAGAGATTCGCGCAAAAGCGTACAAAAAGCTCCGTGAGCAACCTCGGGCTAATTTGTAGCTAATTTCGTAGGCCGTGAACTTTCCCCGCCCCTTTGACTTTTCGACTTTCGCTCCCCATTTTCGTCCCTATGTAATGGTATTCACTTTGTTTGGTAATTTGTATTTTCAAGATGGCATATGCTGAGAAAGACTTCCTCAACAGTACCCATGGAAATTGGGAAAGCTTCCGGAGAAGCTTCCATTGTTTTTCCTCTCCTCGCACTTTCTTCATTTTCCTTCACTTTCTTACAGCCAAACATCCTCTAAGAAGGATCGTCAAGGATTTGCTTCGCTAAAACCCATTTTCCTTAAAGTAAAAAGGCACTCAGTACAGGAACCAAGGCAATTAAGGGGTTCTCATGTTTTCAACGGTTATTCCATCGGCATTTATGTTTTCCTTTAACTCTAGGTTCAGATCCCTTCGAGTCACCTTGAATGGTCAATATTTGGTAAGCTTTCAGGTCTCATCAGATGCTCATTGCTAGATCCAATGATATTCATTAGTTATCATTTATGAGTTATTGGAAGGTGAGTCAAGGAGACATGTTTTTACTGTTTGAGAACATTAATGCTCAGTGAATGCCATTTTCAAAGGATAGTTATTAAGGGCCAAGTTTTATAGTTAAACCTCATTTGCCCTAGGAACCCAAGCCCAGTGGCTTGATACCTCAAGGGAATTCTTTTCTAATTTTTGCTTCATTTTATTTTTAGTTTTCAACCATTACAACCCAAAACTCCTCACTTTTTATAAAAACCCAAAATCTAAAATGAATTCATCAGTTTAAACTTTAGTGTGAGTCATTTACATGAAGAAAACCCATCACTGTGGACGATCCTAGAACCACTGTGCTATAGTAGCTATGCTACGCTAGTTTGAAGTGTTAGGTTATAAATACAAAGACTCAAAAATACCCTACTGCCATACATAATACGCACGATCACATATAATCTTTGCCCATTTCCTTGAATAAAAAATATCAAATTGTTAGCCAATATAGCTTTAGGCCTATTTCCTAGAATTGACATGAAATCTTAAATTTGCTAAAAGCCTTTCTTCTTTAGTCTTCATTTTTACTTGAAGTGATATTGTTGCCACTTTAACGAATTTTAATGAACGATATTTATGGTTGACGAAAATTTATTATAAATTGTATCAAAATCAATCATCGACCTGATATAAGGATTTGCTTAGCCTTGTAGGAGATGTTTGTTATTTGATCCCACATATTGTGTAAACAATTAGAACATTGTATTTATATAGAGGAAAAATTTTTATTGACACTATATGCCTATGTGCTTCTTGTTGAGTGTGTGTCCAAAGTCCACAAATACCACATGTGTTAGAAATCAAGATCACACTATAAGCTTGGATAATATCCAATGGTATGAGGCCTTTGATGGAAAAACCTAAAACGAAACTATGAGTGCCTTTAAATTCCAAAGTTTTAATAAATATCATACTGAATACAGCGTCCATGAGGTTTCATAATAAATGGTATCAAAGCCAGGTTTAGGCTTAACCATGTGGGTGGATGTCAAACAAAATGGTGTGGTGAGTGATGCGTGTGCTCAAATGCAGGAAAGTCAAGGAAATCTTGATTTTAGGGGAGTGCTTATTGGAACTTTGTTCAGAGAGGATTGTTTGAAGGTGCACCCAAAGTCCTACAAATGTCCCACATCGATTGGGAACTTAAAGTTTCATGAAGTTTATAAGCATTGACAATATCCAACTTTGATTTGCGCTCGATGAGCACCATAAAAATAAAATCATGAGTGCCTTAAAGGTATGACAACAATATCATACCAACAGTTAAACTACCCATGAAGCTTCCCAATAAGCCAGATCAAAGCTCGGGTTCATGCTTAATTGTGTGGGTGAATGTCAAAACAAAATGGTATGGTTAGCGGTGTGTGTGCTCGAACACAATGAAAGACAAAAAACTCGATTCGAGGGAGACCTGATGGAACTTTGTCTCGAAGGAAGATTGTAAGGTAAAAAGGCCCAAAGTCCCATAAAATGGCCTCACATCGACAAACTGGGAAGTATGAGTTTATAAGTAAGATTTAACAATATCCACTTCCAGATGAGGCCTCAGTAGACATGCCCAAAATAAAACCACTGCGCCTCAGCCTAAACGATGTCAACATCATACTAACGCGATAAACGGTTCATAAGGCTTCCTAATACGGTATCGAGCCAAATTCATGCTTAATTATGCTACACGTCAAACAAAATTCGTGATGATGAAATACGCGCGCCCGAACACAGTGAAAGACAAAAAAAAAATCTTGATTTGAGAGGAGACTTGATTGAACTTTCGCTCGGCGGAGATTACAGCGCGCGTCAAGTCCCATAATGTTCCACACGACAAAAACGGAGCACGCACATATATATATATATATATATATATATATATATATATATAACCTTTATATCTCAATTTTTTCTACTTGAAGTGTGTTTCATTTATAAACAAGATTTTCTACTTGCAAAGACTCCATATTTAGTTATTTTCATTCTTATTGAAGAGCTTTAATATATTAAAAAAATACTTACGTAAACAGCTCTGTCCCCACTTACCCATGAAATAAACCTAAAATATGATGATAACAAGTGGATTGATTTAACCATGAAATGGATTTTGTATAAGAATTACTACTGGGAATCAGGGTCCTACTGAAGTTTGGAAGGTTGAATAATATATATATATATAGAGAGAGAGAGAGAGAGAGAGAGAGAGAGAGAGAGAGAGAGAGAGAGAGAGAGAGAGAGAGAGAGAGAGAGAGAGAGAGAGAGAGAGAGAGAGAGAGAGAGAGAGAGAGAGAGATTGAAGGATGTGGGTAATGGGTAAGTGCATTTTAAGGTAGAGATAGAGCAATCATGGTGCTAGATGGTGAAAACGAGATGCATGCCCCACAACAAGAGCACCCCACTTTGTGCCATTTGCCTTTGTTTTTTCAGTTTAGTATTTGAAGCTGCCACATGGGTTTTTCACTATTAGACCATAGATTCGCACTTACATGCTGCATGTAGCTACATGCATTGTCATTGACAAGTAGCCCATGATCTTAAATGTAGCTGATACCAACCAAAAAAAGTAATCTAGCTACTTTGGCATTAATTATTTTTATATGTGCATAGCTCAACATTTTTTTTATTTCATCACATAGATAATTTATATAGTTCCAAGATGAGATTAATGAAAGTTTATTTGTATCTTAGAAAACCACATGGCACCCTAGTAACCATGCAATTTAGAATTTGTACTTGAGTGAAAGAGTAAGCTTTTAAAGTACTATAAAGTAATGGAGTACAAACAATGGACAAAATAGATGGTAATGGAGCTCCATGTAATCAAGTGTAAGTGGAGAGTAGAGATGGAGGACTAAAGAGAAGGAAAGTTGAATTGAAAAGTGGTACCCTTCCTAATTGGCTTTGAAATATCTGGATCTGTCTAATCTATGCTCGTCCATGTGGCACATTGTTTTTCCCTTTTGTGATACATGCCTAATTTTTTTTGGGTCTCTACCTAAACCCTAACTCTAACCTTAGATACGTCCTCAAGTAATTAGTTTAAAAAGGAAAATATCATATTTTCAAAATTCATTTAGTTTGTATTTGATTTTGGGAAAATATCAAGGAAAGAAAAAAAATGATTTTTTTTTTTAATGTTTGGTTGTTAAAATCTCAAATAAAATCAAATGTAAATAAAATCTTAGAAATTTATATATTTTTTAAATTATTTCATTTTTATATTAATGAGTTAAAATAAATAAAATGATTTCAAAATCATTAAGTAAAAATAATGTCTGACTTAACTCTATTTTTATTTTTTCATTTTTTCGTTCCTTTTATATTTTTCATCTGTTTTTTCTTTATCTTAGACTTTTCTTCAAAGTTTTTGGTACCAAACATACCCTTAAAGTTAACTTGATTGAAGTGATAAGAGTTTAAGGTCAGATTGTGGAAGGTTCTAGGTTAAAGGTTGGATTTTATTAAGAATAACAAAGAAGGTTTACTGGATAAGTGAGAACAAACTTTTTCTTGACTGGTCAGAGTTGTAGAAGCAACTACATTGTCTCTTTTGAGAGATTAAGTCTAACAACTACAAGGAGACGAAATATACACAGAAATCATATTTGGACACATCTGGGATTTGCTTAGATCAAATAGTAATAGAATAAATAAAAGCAACTTTTCCCATCTCCACTAAGGGGGTTGTTCTACAGAGAAGGCAAAGTTCTTTTTAATTAAAAGGAGGCTGCATCACCCATTTAGGGTCTCAATTCTCATGCCTGCCTTGTTTTTTTGGGTTGCATAACCACCTACTTTTTGGCTTCATACTCTCTTTAAATTCCCTCTTTTATATATCGTCCATACAAATTGAATTTGATTCATACAGAAAAGGAAGGAAAAGAAAAAACTTAGAGGATGTTTGTTTTTTTAGCATTTTACTAGAAGATAGATTTTAGGTTATTTGTTTTTCTACTTTTTCATGACTTATTCTTTAGAAAAGGTAATAAATTGATTTTTTTATTTTTTTGTATTTCTCTACTGCTTATTAGAAATAAAATATTAAAAATCATTTGGACTGTACTTAGCATGATTAAGTACTCTTAGTTTTAAAAGTTTATTTATAATTAAGTAAAAAACAAACAAACACCACCTTAATTCGTGAATGAAGTTGAGTCCAAAGTACAATGATGTGACCTAGAGCATCCAAAAGTTTACTTGATGCTAATTAACTTTGTTGTGGGATGCATTGAATTCAAAACTGATTTTTAAGTATGGAGTGCTTTTGGTGTTCTACGATAAATTGGTGATCATGCATTATAAGCGCGGTATTTTATCGACGGGCCGTTGCTCATCACGCCAATATACGACCGCTAATATTCATCAATTCAAATTTGATACGAATAATAAACGTGTCAATATTCACTAATTCAAATCCAATCCATTTATTATTCGTGTTAGACAGATAAACACGAATATGATCAATTTAATTTGATTATTTAAAATGAATAGCACTTGGTAATTAATCATCCATACACGTTTGGGAATACAAATAACCTATTAAATTTAATATGTTTCTAATTTTTTTTATTTAAATTAATAGGAATTATAACTAATAATCCATATTTAACACAAATAACTTATTAAATAGGTTAATTAAATATAATAAATTAACGAGCCATTCGTGGGCCAAATTACAGATGCCACGAATACGAATTTTATATATATTAAACGAAGCAGCAGCGGCCAATACGATTACGACCAAAACACGATTATACTCAATCCAAACCCGCAAAACCAGATAAAGCTCACTGCCGCAATAAATTTTATCAGTCATAATGCATGATTTATATTAACCTTCTGGAGATAAAAATTTGATCGAACTTATTCCAAACATGATTGAAGCATCTAGCAATTCTAAACCGGTACATTCATTACAGGAAAAGGACACAAATGCAACAAGTAGCTCGACCCTTAAATTATGTCCTCACATCAAAACAGCATAACTGAAATGTATATATGTCTTATACCATCAAGGAGAGATTATTACCACAGGAATATAGGAATATATGTTATATGACAAATGGATCTTGAATTTTTGATCACTAGATAAAAGCATACTAGGAACTGTGGTCTGCATTTAAGCTAGCTAGCTTACACTAAATGTAAGAAGGAGGAACTTATTCTACTTGCCCCTACATCGCGTATATTGCGTGTTAAATTTTACTAAATATAGATCTATCTCTGAATTCCCACAAAATTGGCTTGAGGGAACAAAAAAAAAAATATCTTGAGACTGATAGAAGCTATGCAACCTTCACAATAATAGTGTTTGATATTATGCCATTCCTGCAATATTAGTCATGCCCCACAGACATCAACATTCCAAATAGCTACCTATCATTGGTGAAGAACGAACTTCAGTAATGTATCAACAAGAGGAATAAACAATACCCCAACTCATAATCAGAAGCCATATTTGCAAAAGTGGGTGGAATAATCGCTGGACCTCATTCCATATTCTACAAAAAGATTGCTTACCATAGCATTGAGCCCCATTGCCTAAAGCAAAACTTCCCTTTCATCACCCATCAAAAGTTTATCTCATCAGAGGCATAGAATCATATACACACTCCCACCAAGCTCTCCATCCTCATGATAAAGACATTCATAAATCTTGTATTTTGCCCTGCATGGATATACATATAAATTCCTTCTTTCTTTAAATCCTGATCACCATCTCAAAAACCCTAAGCCTTTCTTTGATTGAGGAGTACTTAAATAGAAAAAAGAGAGAGTAATAATAAGGCAAGATGATAGGTTGGGAGGATATATACAAGGTGGTGATTGCCATGTTACCACTTTATTTTGCACTGCTTTTAGGTTATGGCTCTGTGAAGTGGTGGCGGATTTTTACACCTGATCAGTGTGAAGCCATCAATCGATTTGTTTGCTACTTCACTCTCCCTTTTCACCTTGAGTCTACTCACTCATGTCGATCCTTTCGAGATGAATTACCTCTTCGTGGGGGCTGACGCCATCTCCAAGCTGATAATTGTAGTTGTGCTTGCCTTTTGGGCCAAGTGCAGCAGCAAGGGCAGCTACTGCTGGTCTATAACAAGCTGCTCTTTGGCCACCTTGACCAACTCCCTGGTTGTGGGGGTGCCATTGATGAAAGCCATGTACGGACAGCTCGGAGTGGATCTTGTCGTCCAATCATCAGTGGTGCAGGCGATCATATGGCTCACTTTTCTGCTATTCGTTCTGGAGTTTCAGCGACAGGACCGGCATTTTGTCGAACAATAATACTGCAAACTCTGCTGTGCTAGAGTGAGTCTGAGAAAGATTTGGAAACTAATGATGTGATGACGAGCACTAGACTGTCCTTCTGGTCGTTGATGAAGAAAGTGTGGCTGAAACTCGCGCAAAACCCCAACTCCTACGCCTGTATTCTCGGTATCGCTTGGGCTTTCATTGCCAACAGGTATGGTAGCTAGAGAGTTTTTTTTTTTTTTTCCTCAATTGGAATTATTTTGTACAGCTTGGTGTTTTCCTATACTAGAGATTTCTTTGTAGGTGGCGTTTTGAAATGCCAGACATCATGGAGGGTCGATATTGATCATGTCAATAAGAGCTGAACAGGCACTGCTATGTTTAGTATGGGTGAGATTATAGACATATATATACACTATGAACCCAAATCTTTAAACCTTATACATTTAATTCCGGAAAATACAGGGATAGGAAAAATGCTATAAAAAAAAAAAAGTTGTTTTGCATTATATCGATGTAGTACTTGATTCCTAATCATGTACATGTATTTTTTTTATATCTTTATATCCTAATAATATATGAAATAAGTCGCGAAAAATGAAAAAAAAATATATATATATATATATATAAAATAGATTCCTTATTTCTCCTTCAAAATTTTCATGGATAACTAAACAAAAGAAAATTTTAGGTATTGTTTGATTCCTGTTTTTTTAAAATTTGTGTTCTCTAAAAAATGATATTATTATTCTAATTTAGTGTTTTCTATATTCTTTTTTTGTTTTTTCCTAACAAAAAAAACTAGAAATTAAATATGTTTTCTATGTCTTCATTGTTCTTGTTTTTAGAAAAAAAAATAGTTTTCAAAAAATATAAACAAACAAGTCTTTATATATGTTTTTTTCCTTCCATTTTTCCTTCCCTAGTATTTTCGGAAACCAAACTTAGCTTATAGTGTATTGAGCTTATTGTCAATGGTTTTATTTACATGGGTACTAAAAAGGCCAAATTTAGGATGTTATCTCTAGCTATAAAAGGTTGTATTCTAATTGTTGAGTTTTTGAAAATGAATGGAGTGAGGTTTTAATCTTAGTAGGGTTTTTGGAATGGATGCAGGGCTGTTCATGGCTATGCAAGAGAAGGTTGTAGCTTGTGGTACAACTCTAACGGTGTTCGGAATGGTCTTGCGGTTCATCGCCGGACCCAGCCATGGCTATCGGTGCTATTGCTGTTGGTCTGCGTGGCGACGTTTTGCATATTGCTATCATACAAGTAAATTTTTTAAACTATACCCATAAAAGAAGGATCGGTTTCCACCATTTGATTAAATCAAATACTAATTTAACATAGTTAAGCATACTTTATTTTTATTTTTACCAAAAAAAAAAAAAGGTATTAAGCCCAATTAATTTCAAGTGACTCACTTGGGATTGATTCCATGACATGTACGTATGAGTGGGTTTTTGTGAATTGTGATAGCGAGGGCATTAAATTTAGTGACTTAGAAAGGGGAATTTCTGAGTCATAGTGTTATTATAATGTTAATTAATTCGAAGAGCTCAATGAAAAGCCGAATGGTTCAACCTGAAGTTTAAGTAATAAATATGTTTTTAAGTATTTTGGCCTGGAGTGGAGTCCACAAATGCTTTGAATGACGTCCAACTTTTTGAAAATGCTTTAATTTCTTTATTCTCTAAAAGAGATACACCTTGTTTATTAGATACCTTATATTTCGCTAATCCTTACGTATGATCCTTGAAGGGCTTTTAATTTTTATTTATTTATTGCACAATTTGTGCTTTTCTTCTGTTTTTTTAAAAAAAAGAAAAAAAAAAAGAACCTATAATAAGAAGGGTTGCTCATAACTAACTATTTTCTTCAGACAATATTTACAAAGCTTGAACATTATTATTGATGTTTGATTGAATAAACTTTTATCTGAAAACTTGAAAATATTTATAACTTGCTTCTAATATTTTAAAATATGTTTTAAAAATAATTTTTTATTTAGTAACTTTAAAAAAAAATAAAAGCACCATATTTTCTATTCTAAGAACATAATCCAAAAGATATCTTTAGTGTGAATAAATATATATATCAATATATTAACAACTTTATGATATGACCAACTTAATACAAAGTGTGATAATTTTATAAGCATTTTTAAATTGCTAGTTCTTTGGTAAAAATATTTTATAAAGTACTATATTTTTTAATAAAAACATATTGTTTAAGTAAAAAAAAAATCCATCCTTTAAGCAAAATGTTGATTAATTTTCTGTGCAACTATAGATAAATATTTGGTTCATAACTGTTTTGCAGGCGGCGCTGCCACAATCGATCACATCATTCATCTTTGCTAAAGAATATGGATTGCATGCAGAAGTGCTTAGCACAGCGTAAGTGATTATAACTTGTTTAAATCTTATAATTAACTTGTTTCATATCTCAAAAAAAAAAAAACCTTGATTCAGTGCATTAATAATGATCCCTTTTTTGCTTGCAGGGTGATCTTTGGAATGATTGTTTCCCTTCCGGTTTTGATTGGTTATTATGTGGCTTTAGAGTTTTTGAATTGATTTTCCCTTTTTTTCGACGTGGGAATTGAGTTGCAGAGAGATTAATCAATGATCACGTTGATTTTTTTTGTACTTCATCCTACTGTATACCAAATCAGCTTACTCCTATTAATTAAACTCTCATTTCTAACATTTCAATTTTCCATTTTGTAATATTCTCAATTATACTCTTAAGAACCTTTGTTTTATAACCTAGGATGTCTAGGTCAAATTACATGAACATCAAATAATCCCATAAACCCTTGAAGTTAAGGATCCGATAAAACCTTTAATTACTTTAACAGGACTCGAAACGATAGCTATAGGGGAAATTATGCTTTTAAGCATTTGATGCCAAGGTTGTCAAATTCTATATCCAATTTTAGAATATATTCATGGTGATTAGATGTATAATACCATCTTTTTTTCTTGAGAAAAGTGTGACTTAGTGTTTCTATTTGTAAAATAATCACATCTCTTTTTTTCCCTGAGAAAAGTGTTATTTAGTGTTTCTATTTGGGAAAACTAAAATCTAAGAATGGGAAATCAACTTAACACCTACTCATCCCAATTTTAGTTTTTGTGCAAATAATAATTTAATTCTAAAATACCCTTTACTATTTAAGGTTAATTTAGGTAGTACCTAGAGGTTAATAAGATAGTAGTTAAAATTCATTAAAATAGTACCTAAAGTATTACTTTGTTGAAGGGTATAGTAGGAATACAATTCCTATGTACGCAAAACCAAATATTTACTTGTATTCCAGTTTTTATTTTAATTATTTCCAAATGGACGCTTACAATACACATTCCTTTCTATATTTTCTATAAATAGCAATAATACTAATAATAGTAAAAATATATTTGGAGCCTTCCTTTCTAAATGAATGGATTTGTATGTGTCCAAATAATATTTTGAGCCTGGCCCACAAGAAATGAAGTCCACGGGCAGCTTTCTCAAAAGGATATGGTGGTATTTTTTTTTAAAATTAAGCTAAACACTTTACTTAGAATGTTATAACCTGTCCCAATTAGGACTGAAACTTGAGAGTCCCTTTTTTTATGCCTTTACCTTATTGAAACGTTGGATGCTATGCCGAACGAGCTAGACATGATGGGCAAAAGGTGGTGGCTTTATTCATATATTTGGAAAGACCATTTCATTAATATATTCCTTCATAAGTTATATTTTTTATCACTATTCAATAAATTCCAAACCTAGCATGCGCATACGCTACTTTTTAAAAAAATACAAAAGTAAGTCCTTTCAATAAATGTAGGAAGAAAAATATCTTCTACCAGTATTTTAAATTTAAAAAAAAAAAAAGTGGTCATTTAGGTGAGGGTAGCCAACTTTAGGTATAAAATATAAAATATATGCCAAGTAAAAGGAGAGGTATTAAAGTTGGAAGTCTAGTATAAATGATGTTAAAGTTGATGAATTCAAGACGGGACTTAAAAAAACAGAGAAGTCTTCTTATGCGTAGGCATCTCATGTCACAATATATATTGGGTTGCGAGGAAAAATGTGAAGAAAAAAATTAAAAATATATTTGTTTGTACCCAAATTAAAAATTGGCATGATCCAGTATTAGGTTAGGCTTAGACCTAAGTCTATGAGTAAAAGTTTAGATAGAATGGGCCCAGGTCCATTTGAACACTTATATAAAAGTCCAAAGGTATTTTTGAAAATTTTAAAAAAATTTTGAAATCAAACAAGACTTTTTCTCAAATATTAGACGCGATGTTAAGATGACAATTATTCGAGACGTAAGATTTTCCTCGGCGGAACAAACCTCCTTGATGCAAACGTGGATAAATTCCTTGAGGAACAAGCCTCAATAATGGAGACGTGGACAAATTCCTTAAAGAACAATCCTCCCTAATGGAGATGTGAACAATTACTTGGGGAACAAGCTTCTCTAATACAAACGTGGACAGTTATTTGAGGAAGTTGAAGAGTGGAGAAATGGAGATTTGAGCAGTTATCCAAGAATATCTATAAACAAGAGCTCTAGCTAGTGGACTAAAAAACCAAGCAATCAATGACACCTTAGTCGATGAACTCAAGAATGCCACCCACTCAACAATTTTTGCTTTTCACAATTTTCATCAATTTCAAGACTTCATTTCCTACTTTAATGTTTCTTCAATTTTCCAAAGACAACGTTATTTCATTCCTTCATAGTGAAATATAATATTTTCTTTAGCAATTCCAACATTCTATTTCTAGGTTTTATTCAAGTTTCTATCAATTTTTCAACACCGTGTTATTTCATTCCTTCTTAGGAAAATCTAATATTTTTTTTCAGCATTTGATTCCGAGAATATTTCCATTCGTATGGAATTTTCTACTTTGATTCTAGGAAACTAAGGAGCCTACATAGTATGATTAGAAGTTTGATTCTACGAGCCATTTCAGTTTGGAAACACTTTAATTTCCTGACAAGCCCGCACGCTTTTATTTTGTATGTTATTGTGAAAATAAAAAATCACCACGACATGTTTTTTGCATGCCCGGTGGGACCCATTGTTGTTGAAGATGCCACCAAAGTTCAGAAGTAAAATCATTTTAGAGTCTCAGGACTAAGGATCCGATGCTACAGAAGTAGCATAGGAGAACTAGTTCTAGTCATGGTAGAACAATTGGAGAGAAATGCGACAAATTTTCTCCAAGAGGAATATGCATTAGACAACCTAATCGAGGCAAGAAGCAGGCATAGGTAATGCTGACGCATCGCATTCATTCATTTCCTAATGCTATTGAGAAATTTAAGCGCTGATTGAAAACTAAAGTACCATAACGGCAGATCAGACAACGTTTTGAAGAAAGAATAGCTACACAAACTAAGGTTCTGGCTGACTAAGTCAAAATCATGGCTGAAAAAACTAAAGTCATGGCTGATCATGCCTAGGCCGTGATAGTCGTGATAGATGAACATGCCAAAACAAAAACCGAGCAGGCTAAGGCTATTGTAGAAGAGCGAGAACAACAATCTCAATCGCAAGGGAAGATATTAAAGGTCATCTCAAAGATTGTTGGATAATAGAGACAAGAAGTTGATTCTCGGCTTATAAGGCAACTATCTGATAAGTTCAGGGGGCAGCACCCTAGGAATTTTCAAGAAGCAGGTGGATCTCACCACTCACCTATACAAGTTAAAAATAGCTATATTCCTCCCCATAAGAGAGAGGATGGAACTTCGACGAATGTCAATGGGGAACGTTCTAATCCTGTTAGAACAATGGCTCCTCAATGGTTATTTGCTAACACCAACTCGGTTACGCAACTTAGAGCCTACAATGAACCACTTCCTTTAGTTGGAGGCACGGGGACACTATTCAACCACCCTTAGGGGTACGTACTAATAGAGGGTAGCAAATTCCCTAACCTTTTATGCAGTCACCTCCACCATCGAACTTGAAGGCAATAAGGGAGGCGGTACAGGAGTTATACGCGCCGTTCATAATTCAACAAGCCATACCCAAAGGCACAGACAGAATCGCGGACGCCCCATTTCGGGTCCCGTTGACCATCATTAACTCGCAAACCTCGTGTGTCTCATATCATGAAACCCATACATGAGTAAAATAGTCACGTCGGGCCCATACATCCTTACTTACCAAAAAAAAGGTCAACTATATTGCAATATTTCAAGAGTTAATTTCACTCTTATTCAAAATATATATCAAATTTAAGAATTCTAATACATGTTTCACAAAATATATATCAAAGCCACATGTCGACTCTTTCCTCAAAAGCGCCAAGTGAGCGCCGCCCCGAATACTCCCACACCAGTTGGGATCCCACGACCGGGTGAACAAAGCCCAAGAAAGGGATAATCTTCATGCTATTACTCCCCACCTAAGCCCACGCAAATCTTAAAACACATACATTCAAGTAAATCTACGATTCCTACTCGAATGTCTATACGCCCACCTCTACGCCGAGCCCTCACTCAACTCCCTTCCACACATGCTTATGCCATGTATGAAAATCTTTTCCAAACAAAAATATTTGTTTTATTTGTGGGCAACACTCCGATATAAATACGTTGGACAATCCTCCGAGGTGAATTTGTTGGTTAACTCTCCGAAACAATTCATGGGCCTCTCCGACGTGAATTGTTGGACGATTTCCCAACACAATTCTGACAACTTCCTTTCGATAAAACTGGTCAAGTATACAAAAATCATCAGACAACCCTCCAATTTTATTTGTGTCATGCACTCACACCTACTATTCTAAGGTGCCCCAAAGGCATAAGTGAAATGCATCAGGCATTTCCATATAATACACGTTAATATATCAAACATGCACATATATTAACAAAATTTACACAACATTTTATTCAAACATAAATAACATATCAACACAAAATTCTCAGACATGTTAGTCAAACACCAAGCAATAACATACAACAATAGCATACAAGGACCATTTCCAGCTCGCAAATCAGTCCGAGACGATCCGAAGTCGGTCCCAAAATTTCCAACATCCAGTCCCAAGGTTTTGGGACTGATATGGCCACTCACGGCCTCACTTCCCACATCGGGTACTCCACGCTGCAGCCCTTGCAAAGGGGGACCCGCCTGGCTTCGCTCTCGTCTGAGTTCGTCGAACCGGACACGGAAATCTAGAGATAGGCAGAGCTTCTCTCTAAAAAATCCCTCTTTCTCTCCTTTTCCTTTCTCGGCCTCTTCCCCACTCCAACCCATTGGGTCAAGTCGGGTCGGCGAGAGTTATTCTCTCTCGCTACATGTCACCCTACTATCGCGCCATTCGATTAACTAACCCTTATTTATCTACCATGGATTTTCCTCCAATGGCATGATGCCATGTGTCTCATGTGAGCCCCACTTGGCTCATTGTTTGACCCATTTTGTCAAGGACATGTGGCACCTCTTGAGCCACTCATAAAGCCGGTTGCTGGCCCCGCACTCCTCTCCATACCAAAAAACGGAAATTTCGACTATCTGACTTCGAATTTAAATTGATGTGGTAGCCAGGATTTCAGAAGATCTATTTCAACCTATGAGTCCATTTCGCCCCCGAGATCTAGAAAAATTCCGGATTTTGACCGAAATTACCATTTTACCCTTTTTCAGAAAATTAGAATTTTCTCGGGTTTTACAAAATCCTTACCCAAGGGGGTATAGAATTCTTGAATTCTCTTTATTCTCTGGAGAAATTGACAATCCACCTTGGAGGATGTGGCTAGGTTCATAGTGCAATGTGAAGAATTGGCCAACTATGAGAATTTCCCTTACTTCAAACTTAGAACATGAGTTGCTTTTACTTGGTATGCAACATTGCCAAAGAATTCTATTATGAGTTGGCAGGAAATGGTGAGACAATTCCACACACAATTCTTAAGAGATGAACTTGAGATTTGCATAGCAGTATTGTCAAGGGTAACCCAAATGGGTGGAGAACCAGCAGATTCATTCATTACTCGTTTCAAAAGAATGAGAAATAGATGCAAAATTCATCTCCTAGAAATAAGGTACTTGAAGATGGCCTAAAGGGGACTTGATATAGGGTTGAGGAAGAAATTTCAAGGTATGGAGTTTAGAGACTTCTAAGGAGCTGTCACACCGTAGTAATGAGAGAATTAATCAAGGAAGAAAGTCAACGGAGAAAGACCTCCATGGGAACCTATTGCCAGGAGGTGAATTATGAAAAAATAGCAGTAGCAGATCTCCTAAGTACAGGTTCATTCATTTGCCTTCTACTAGTGAAGAAAACACCTGACTTATGGAAGAAGTCGCAGACCTCTAATACATAAGTATATTATACATTTGATGTGGCAAAGACTATGGAAATCTTTGATTTCCTACTAAAGGAAAAGCATACTTTAAGTATCACAACTCCTAGAATCATGGCACTAATTCTTATTGGAGGTTCAGAAATATTATCCAAGATAGGATCAAAGGGAATACTGAAGTTCCTTGAGAAAAAAGAGGCCATGATGATTGATGAAGATCCATTTCCACTAGTAGCTTTAGTTAACATAGATGCTATTGATTTGAGGGCAATGCTAAATGCAAAGAAAGATGAGAAATTTTTTTTTCTCCAAATGCTAGGATAAGAAAGGTATGGTTTCCTAAGCAATATTTGATTTATAGGGATGATTTGAGAGCTAAAAGAAGAGTATCTGCAGCCAGAGAAAGGGAAAAGAATGGAAGGTATTTATACCATTCAAAATAGGAAATCAAGAACGAGAAATCCTCCAAAGGAAAGAATGCTTCTCCAAAAGAGATACATACTTTTCTAGATGGAAAGAACATGAACAATCCTTCAAGGAGGAAAATGCCTCCAAGTTTTGTTGTCTCTCATCTTGTCTCACCTAGACAAAAATGACATGTAGTGTAACATAAGAAATTTCCTTAAAAGCTCACCATAACTCAAAAAAGAAGGATGCAGAGACTGAGAGTTGTGGAGAAAAGGCAATTACCTAAAGAAATGCCACGGGAAAAGCCAAAATAAGTAGATATTTTGAGAGAAGAAGTGGTGCCTACTCTAAAGAAAACCAAATTTGGGATGAAGGCCACAAAGGATGATGAGTCTAGCTACGGATCTACTATCTCTTCAATCTACGGAGTTTCGTCGGTCGGAATTCATCGAGCCAAGAATGGAAGTTCACCTATTCGAAGAGGGCTACGTGTGGGTACCGAAAACACGGGATTTTGTCGAGGATTCAAGGAGAAAGTTCAGAAATCAAAGATTTCAAGCTTAGAAGGCCCATGACTTCTAGAGTTTCTTCTACGCTCCAAGAGGTAGGGATTCATCTTACTTTGGTTTTTTTTCCATTCTAGGGGTTGTTTGGTTGAGTTTTAATGCTCTAAGGGGTTGTTTGGCTATTTTTTCCCTAGGGGGGTGTTTGGCAAAATAATGGGTGATGGGAATAGTGCCATGTTTTTGACCTGATATGATGTCCATTTTTTGGGGCTAATTTTCAATTAGAAAAAGAGGGAATTTGGACTAGTTTCCTTCATTACAATTGTATCTAAAGCTGTGAACTTGAGGTTAGGCTTTTGAATCACCCAAATTAGACCTCTATAACCCAAGTTATGGTCCATTTTCCGAGACTTCCATAGGCTGCCCTGTTTTGGCCGAACCTATTGTTCAAATTTTTGGGACTGATTTTCGGTTGGGAAAAAGTGAGAATTTGGACTAGTATCCTTCCACAAAATTGTAGCTCTATCTAAGAACTTGATGTTAGTCTTTTGAATCACCCAAATCGGACCTCTATAAATCAAGTTATGGTCCATTTTTTGGGACTACTACAACTTAGGCTGTTTAATGGTTTGTATCTAAATTTTGGGACTGCTAGGGGACTAGTTTTCTTAACCGAGTTCAGAACCATTCTGTGGTCTGTTATGGCATTTGGTGCTAACAGTTTCGGGTGTTTTCCAACTCTAGTCAAAAATTGGTGTGTGGATTATTTTGTGGGCATTGCTTATGCCACAATTGATAAAGGGTACCAAGTTATCCTTGCCAGATGATCGAGTATTCGTGTGTCGATATATGCCGAGATGCAATGGGTGCGAATAACATGTTTATTGTATTGTGAAGCATGTGGAGATATATGTGTTAAACATATGGAAATTAAATGGGAATAATTATATGTATTAAATATGATTATCCATGATACTTGGCATGAAGTATAATTTTGAATTGTTGCAAGTGGCATTCATTGTGCATGCAGCATGAGATACATGCAATGACATTGCATTTATGCACGGGACATCGCATGACATGGGTGTGAGTGCATAGTAGAGATCGACACTGTGTTTGGTGTTTGATGATATGTCATGAGTACATGGTAGAGATCAACACTGTGTTTGGTGTTCGATGTTATGTCGTGAATACATGGTAGATCGACACTATGTTTGGTTTTCGGTTACGGGGGTTTCTAGAAATGGGACAACGTCCAAAATGAGTCTCACAACAAGATTAACAAAAAAAAAAGGAATGAAAAATACGCAGATGTGTAATACCCCAAGTATACCCTAGCAAGCCGTACATGTTTAGGTTTAATAAAGCAAATATAAATTTTTGGGAAATAAAACGAGAAACCCGGAATTTGTACAGGATAAAACAAGGGTACATATCTAATTTGTCAAAAAGGGACATATAAGTCATAAAATAAGAAGGCTATGGGTTAAAATAGAAATATGCCTAACTTTATTTGCAGAAAGAGAAGAACTTAAGGATCAAAGTGAAATAAATGAAACTAACCCAAAAAAATGGGTTTTGGGACAAAAATGGCCTAAGGAGAAATCTTGATTTAAGACCAAATTTGGTCCCATTGGGAGGAAACTAGTGGAGAAGTTAAAGGCATATACAAGGAGAAGAAGAAGCAAAGAAGGAAGAAGAAGAAGCCAAATTTAATGTATGGAATCTAACATTGAGTATGGATTACTGATTTCTCAGATGGATACATGCTCAGGTCAGGTTGTAAGAAACCTAACCTAATGAATTCTCAGATGGAATCAAGAGTACTAACTCTCCCTTTCATTGATTCATGGGTTTAATTGCAAAGTAATGAGTTTCAGTTAGAAAATAAACCCTAACTAATCCTTATGTTTGGTTTGTACAGGTTATGAATCTATGTGAGTTGCTTTGGGAGTAATTCATGATAGGTTTTGGTGTAAGGATAAGTATTGAAAGATGATTTGAAAGAGAATAGAGGTTATAAGATGAATATGAGTGTTTGATGTGTATATCGAGTATTGGGTTGGCTCTAGTAGAAAAATATGGAAAAAATGGGAGAAACCACCATTTCGGCTCTTTGAGGGGGTGGTACTCAAGCACTGCACAAAGTGGTACCGGTACCATAAGCGCTTCATTAACTCCAGACCGATACCGGAAGCTTCTGTGACCGATACACCAATGTTCCGTTTTTGACCAAAGGTTAGTATTTCGCCATAATCAAGTC
Source organism: Tetrastigma voinierianum (assembly GCA_016808115.1). NCBI lineage: Eukaryota > Viridiplantae > Streptophyta > Magnoliopsida > Vitales > Vitaceae > Tetrastigma > Tetrastigma voinierianum. Next base: position 105,493 of record JAEQBH010007523.1, on the reverse strand, counting down.
ATTTCTTTCGAATCGAGCGATTCAAGTGGTCGTTGGGGCTAGACTTCAAGGAGAACAAACTCGAAATAGGTACCAAATTCGACTTCAATTGCAAATTCACTCAAAGGCTATGTTCAAGCCAATTTCTCTCGGTTAGGTTTCAAAATAACCTTGCATTGTTTAGACATATCTGAGTTTGTTCGATTAGTGATTCCAATTGAGAAGAACCCTTAGAACCCAACTTTAAAATGAGTACAAAGACCCGAAGTCATGTATGGAGTTAAGATCCCTAAAATGAGTATTTCAGACTGTCCATAGCTGCATATGGGGCAAATTCACTAGTTTGGCATGAAAATGCCATAATTGAAGCCTGATGATTCAATTGGAATGATTCCAATTTCTAAGTACAGTAGATTCATAGAGGAATAAGAATACATGAATGAGGTGTGAATACATAGGTATCATACCGTACAAGTATATGAGATGCCATATGCAACAGACATGAAACAGGAAAAATATAGGAAATGCAATATGTATAGATGTGTTCATGAAACATGAATATACATGGTAAATACGAAACGAATCGAATACGGAAAGCACAATATGTCATGAACACATAATGTATAAGAAGGCCCCTATTATATGATATAGTAAGTTACTGAACTCATATAATTGCAGGACTACCTAAGACTCGTATATTGAATGAGACATGGCACCTCTGCATGCATAGACACGTATGCACTTCTAGATTTCAATAATGCGACTAAGATCCCACCAAGGCTCTGCACATTAGTACTTCGCAGATTCGTTTAGTACTTCTGAGACTCTCCGATTGCGACGACACTCTCGCCGCGCTTCGACACCCTGCTTGTGCCACGCACCTCGCATCGTATCAGACCTTCGCACTTACTGCGGTCGCGGTCCTACTCATTTCCTTATGATCGTCCGGTAGTCATCCAGCTATAAGACAGTGGACCGAATAAGAATAAGAATAAAGAAATGTACATCGTTCTGATCAGAATGTACCTACGGGTACCTCAGTATAAGTATACGCTCAGAGTACCTACCGTACCTCCAGATCCGATTCATTTATGCAGTATCACGCACCTCCGTATAAGGATAGGTTTCAGAGCACCACGTACCTCCGTATAAGCTCCGAATAAGTATAATCTCTATAGTACCTACTAGTACCTTCGAACAAGTTTAAGTTCCATAATACAAGTATAAGATTTGAAATAATAAGAATAAGTCTCCAGAATATTAAAGTATAAGATCCCAAATACAAGAATAAGTTTAGTAATATAAGTATAAGATCCGAAATACAAGAATAAGTTCCGTAATACAAGTATAAGATCCGAAATACAAGAATAAGTTCCATAATACAAGTATAAGATCCGAAATACAAGAATAAGCTCCGTAATACAAGTATAAGATCCGAAATACAAGAATAAGTTCCGTAATACAAGTATAAGATCCGAAATACAAGAATAAGTTCCGTAATACAAGTATAAGATCCGAAATACAAGAATAAGTCAGAATACAAGTGTAAGATCCAAATACAAGAATAAGTTCGTAATACAAGTATAAGATCCGTAAGACGAGTATATGCTCAGAATACAAGTGCAAGTCTGTAAGACAAGTATATGTCTGTAATACAAGTATAAGATCCAAAATAAGAATAAGCTCCGTAATACAAGTAAGATTCAGAAGACAAGTATATATGCTCCTAATACAAGTAAAAGATTCAACACAAGAATAAGCCCAGAATACAAGTATAACATCCGTAAGACAAGGATATGCCCGTAGTACAAGTATAAGATACGGCATATGGAGTAAGTTCCAGAAGATCACGGCACTTTAATTGCAGAACTCCAAGAGAGATCCGGGTGTAAGTATTAGTCCTACGTAAGTTCAAGTAGATGTCCTTTAGAGATCCTCGAATACGTATAATGCCTAATACAAGTACAAGTATGTGTCTTTTAGAGAGTTGAACAAGTAGTACTTACGTACTTCCGTATAAGAACAAGTTTCAGAATATCTCTATAGCACCTACTTCGCACCTCCTCCAAACAAGTGTAATCCTATAGTATGCTATATAAGCCCTATGGCATAAGTATAAGCTTAGAAAATCTAAGGGCACTGTGATAATCATAAGCCTCAGAATCCCATGAGATCCGAACAAGTATAAGATAGATAGAAGCATGAGTATGTAGATAAGCAATTCGTCTGGGCATATGCATAAGTCTCAAGATCGTATACGAATCCGAATAAGTACGTGTCCTACTGAGATAAGTATATACGATAAGCTCAATACCGCATACAAGGAAATCTATATAAATATGTGTCCTACTGAGATAAGTATAAGTATGTGTCCTAATGAGATAAGTATAAGCATGGTCCCACAGAGATACATGTGACCTACTGAGATCGAGTTAATGTTCGCCATAGGCAAGATCCGAGCAAAGATAAGTCATATAAGTATGTCTGCATCAGATATCGAGAGATCTCGAACAAGCATAAGCCTGTTACAAGGATAATTATGTATGTAAATGTGTTATATGAATTCATGAAGATTCCCGATATCTCTACATCGTTATACGTTTATTATGATTCAAAGATAAATGCATGTGTACCAAGATAAGTTATAAGATACGCTTTCCCACTAAGCCGCAGTTTAGCACGGGTTTTTAATCAAGGTAGTAATAAGAGCAAGATGATCTCGATCTTCCGCATACACAAATGGGCTGAAGACACTAGTAGGCTCATCACAGAGGGTTTCCTGCTCATTAAGGATGAGCTATTTTTTGCATATGTATAAGTAAATGGGACTTAGATCGTATGCATGTGATATCAAACACCACTACGATGGTAGTTTTATTTTGTATTTTTGTATACAATATGTTGATACAGTTATAAGACTTGACGCACTAAATATTCAAGAAAAAAAAAAAAACAGTAAAGAGTCCCAAAGATATAGTCTCGCGCCTGAACCCGGGGCCGATCCGTCATTCATTTCTGACCGCGCGATACTTAATCGCATAAAGAAGAAGTGATAGATTTGGGTGAAAAAACCTGGTATTCTCGACAGACATATGTATCCAAAGAATGAAAGTTCCGCGAAGTGTCTACATGCATAAGCCCAAGTATGAGATCCCGAAAATTTACGCCACCCACAAAAACACACGAGACTTGGTAAAAACAAGCGAATATCGAAGTCATTCAATGGATTTTGATTTATAAAACAAAAAACTTTTTTGTTTTGGAAAATGGTCATCGATGGAACATAATGACTGCCACACTCGCATATGCATGTGCGAGGAGTCTGACATGGGATATGTGAAACACATTCCATCCACATACGCATTCAGCAGAATCGCACAAGCCACTGAACGTGTGAAATGACATCAGACGCTAGCACTCAAAGAGGAGGCCTTCAGAGAAATTATTCTCTTACCTGGTATTGCTCACCCTCTGCATCATGGGACCACATTTATGGCACAAGATTGTACTAGAGGACGACGCCCATAGAGCCCAATTGTGAAGAAAGCCTGACGCGGCTTTAGAATATTCACTCTCAGACTATATTGCTCGCATAAGAATGTTGTAATAAACTCTGCGGACTATCGTGGATATAGTCAGATATTCGGGACATGGATAGATGGACCCTATGAGTCATTACTACTTATCGAGACTCGGATGGGTCATGGATATACCGTTATACGGTTCGTATATCGGGGTGAGTGCTCCCTAACAGCGATCATATTTCGATTTTTTAAAAATACTGATCCCCATTAATGATTACAATAGTGTGGTATCTGTTACCCTAAATCCACAGTGAATTCCTAGAAATGACTGGGTTGTCACTGGACCCACGGGTTTTGGGGTGTCACAATTTTTAAAGAACTATTATCTTTTTTTTGGTCAAAAAAACTATTATCTTTAAAGACAAAGAAATATATATATATATATATATATATAAACTTATAATATAATTTAAAAGATGTAATTTTGTTTATCTTATTACTTTTCTAAGGTATTCCACCTATTCTCATGAATTTTGAATAATCTTGGATTTATCCATATTTTTTTCAAAGTATCCCTCGATATTTCCCATATATACATAAAATCTAAGTATGCATATCTATATTTACCGATATTTTCGTCCATGAACATAGCTAAACTTAAAAGGATCTTCAAGATAGCAAAAAATGGGTAAAAAATAAAAAAAAAAGAAATTACAAATTTATCACTTCATGGTAAAAAAAATGGTTTGGTGTAAATATCTTCTTGGTTAAATAAAAGAACTTTAATAATTCATTATATTACAATCTCCATTAGATTTGAATAACTATATAGTTTTTGTATAAAATGCAACTTACATTCGTTATTATGAATTTTTTATTTAAAATCAAAAGAGAATTATCCACAAACACATGCACACAATAACTCATCTTCAATGTACAATTGATATCAAATAAACCAAACTAAAAGATTAACTTCAACTCCTAAGTTGGAGTCCATCTTTTGAAAAATATTAGTAAAATCAAACTAATTAGTTGAGGATAAAATCCAAAAAGAAATTCGTTTAAGACTATCAAACTCATGTTTCACTTTTCCTTTCCTTTGCTTGATTTTTTTGGAAAAACAATATGGATAAAAATATCTTATATCTCTATTTCAGCTTATATAGCAACTCATTAAAATAAATAAAATCCGGATATGTCAATTCTCATAAATTAAAATTTGTTTATATCATTATTCAATTTTTTCATTTCTTTGTTACTCTTATCTTATTTTTTTTCCTCAAAATGCTTTGAAGAAAAGTTATTTTAGCAAATATTTATATATTAACAAATTGAAATGATACTTATACAAGAAAATTTTTGTTTTCTAACTTTATTATTAAATTATAAAATTTTTATAAATATAACAAGAGTGTAAATCTGGTCTTAGTAATGTTTTTAATCAACTATTAAATGATTGTTGCATATACATGATTGTATGTATCAGGTGAGAATTTTGGGGTGAAATTTTATGTAGATAATGTAGTTCTAAGTAAAAAACCAATTTTTTTTCTAAAAAGGAAAACAAAGAATTTGCCACTATAGTACATGCTGAAAACTTGAAATTTTCGATCTCTGATGAAAAATCCGACCTTATCGTCAATTCGCCTCACAAATCTAGCGCTTACCTAGGACGCACTTTGTCGAATTTCAGATTACGGATTTCACGCCGAGGTGACGTGTCCACCGACTTACGACCGAGATTTTTTCAATAATCTCGGTCAGAAATAACTCGACGGTTCATAGTAAATAATCGGAACTTAAATCGAGATTTGCTAAATCATTAAATAAAATCGACCCGAGCAAAAGTTTGAACACATGGTGCGACGTGGGCAGGAAATAACTTCATTTTTCTATTGGTTTGCACGAGAGTGAGAAAAGAGAGAAAGAGGTGGGCCCTGAGCTTTCTCTACGATCTATGGGATTCCGTTGATCGGAATTCGTTGGGCCAAGAACGAAAGTTCTTGTATCAACGAGGGCTACGCGTGGATATAAAAAACGTGGGATTTCGTCGAGGATCCAAGCAAGGAGTTTAGGAAACGCGTTTCAAGTTTGTAGCGGTCCACGAGGCTCTTAGGGTTTCTTCTGCGCTCAAAGAGGTAGGGAATTCTTCATACTTGGGTTTATTTTCCATTTTTAGGCTAAAAATGGTCGGATGTGCAAGTTCTTATAGGGCATCTTCGCCTAGGCGAAGGACATGGGTTCTCTAGGAAGAAGGAGTCTTCACCTAGGCGAGCCCGAGGATAAGATATATAGACTTTTTGGTATGCCTAAGCGAGCCTGCGACTATGTGGAGCTCAGGTTTACGGCCCGTTCAGTCGGGTCTCGTGGCTCGGCCAGATTGTTTGTGGCTTTTAGGGCCACATGATCGGCTGAGTGTTATTATTTAACTAAGGATGACAAGCCTGATGTCAATATATGTAGGAAATGGCCATTACTATTAGATTGTGTGCCCGTATCTTGAACATAGAATGACATGTTGTGGCGTCGATGCTTGATATATGTATGCATAATATATTACATGAATTTAAATTGTAATCTCAAAATATACCCTAATAAGCTTTCAATGCGAAAGTGATTTTCATGATAATTTGAAATTTTCGTAATTTAAATGCAAAACGTGAAATCTGAGAAACCTAGAAATAAACAAGGGTAAATTAGTAATTTGTCAAATTGGGACACAAAAGTCATAAGATAATAAGATTATATGTCAAAGTGGAATAATGATTAACTTGATTTGCAATTAGAGGAGAGATGAAGGACCATAGTGCAATAAAAGGAAAACTTAAGTCAAAAGAATGCATTTTGTGGGCCAAACAAGACCTTATGAAATGAGACCAAAGAAGATCAATTTTGGTCTCTCATTTGAGCATTTTGGGGAGCAAAAACGTGAAGAAGAGATGGTACAGGCTACAGTTGTGCCAAGGTGCTAGTTAAGAAGAAAGGTATGGAAACTGGGGATTTTGTATGGAACTATTTGTGTATGGACTTTGGACCTTGAGTGTGGAATCTATGTTCGATGCCATGATTTTGTATGGATATAAGTTTGTCCAATTTCTAGGGTTTAGTGAAGAATTCATCCTAACCCTAGACTTGTTGAAAGTTGGGTTGGTAAAACCCTAGTTTGTATAAGATGAGTATGGGTTGTATGGATTCTTGGTTTATGGTGTTTGGAGACATGTTTGAGTGTTAGGAATTTGACCTAACCTACAAGTGATTAAGTTTGGGTTTGGAACAACCCTAATTCATCTCTATGTTTGATTTTGGCTAAGAACCCATTTGAGAGTTGTTTTCGAGATTCTTTATTTAGTTTCGATGGTTAGTTGGATTTTTGGAAAAAGGCAGGAAATAAAGAAACTGGATTTTCGGGGTCCTACAAGACGGCCAGAATGACTTACGCAACTACGCCAGCCGCCCCACGTAGCGGCACACCCTACTCACGCTACGAAAAGGGCCGCTTGTCAATACTGAAGCCATTTGCTCATAACACATAAATTTCTATGTTTTGTTTGTTCTATTTCCGTTGCTCCAAGGACTCGTCTATTGGACTAATGAGGATCCAGAGGCGTAAGTGAAGGGGTCCATTCCATGTTTGTAATGCAAAGAAATAAATTATACCGCGACTTTGCCGCCTCGGGCGGAGCCGGCGGGCAAACTTAATGCCCTTATGATAAGATAGTGTCTCGAACACATATAATTGTAGGAATACCCAAGACTAGATATTTCAATGATACGACACTCGTTATCGCAAGGCATACGTTCCGATCAATGCTTCCTAAGACTTTACTAAGCTAATGAGACACTTCGCACGCAAGTACACGCCCGACCACCGTCAATAATCCCGGCTAATGCCACAACACTTTGTTGTGGGCAGCACGTTCCGACAGTGCTTCGACACTCCTGCTAGTGCTATGACACTTATGTTACATGGGCAGACGCTCTAATCAAGCGCTTCGACACTTTGCTTATGGATACCAAGACTCCTCGCATCGTGACTGCACCTTCGAAAGTACTTATTGTAAGTCGTGGTCTTACTCATTTCTTATTACTAGTCTGTAGTCAAACAGCTATATGATAAGAACTTGAATGACCGAATAAGAGTAAAGAAATGTACATCAAGTGATCCGTAGTACCTATGGGGTACTTCGCATACATAAGCTCCGTAGCACCTACTTCCCGGTACATCAATATAAGCATAAGCTCTGTAACTCCTACGTGAGATCTGAATAAGTATAAATCTGCTATAAGTACAAGTATATGTACAAGTTTGTTATATAAATTCATGATGAATCCTGAGATATGTTACTGTTATATGTTTACTGAAAAAGAGTGTAAATGCATGTGTATATGTATAAGTTATATGTTCCCACTAAGCGTAAAGCTTAGCACGGGTTTTTAACCGTAGGCAATGCATGAGGACGCAATCTTCCATACACTGCCGTCAAAGACACTAAGTAGGAGTACACTACTATAGGTTCTGCGCTTTGAATATGTAAATGTAAATGCACAGCTTTTTTGTATATGTATATATAAATGGGACTGTGATCAGATATATATATATATATATATATATATATATATATATATATATATATAAAGAGTATATATATATATATATATATATATATATATATATGGATATTATAAACACTACTACTGGGTGGTAGTTTATTTTTGTATCTTGTGACATGTTATTTGATTCGCTTATAAGACTCTGGGCTCACCAATGTCTGAAAAGGTGTAGCGAGTCTCATCATTAGCCTCGCACCCTTCGTCCGCCTAGACGGGGGAATCGGGTCGCGACAAAAATGATGTATGGAAGTCATTGCAGGTGATGTGATTATCCATGACACCCAGTGAGTGGTGTGGTTTGTGTTGTCCATGTAGCATTCATTATACATGTGGCATGATATAACATGCAATGGCTCATTGCATTGCATATGCATGTGGACATTGAATTGAATGGGTGTGAGTGCATGGTTAAAATCAACAGTGCGTTTGGTGTTTGATTGGATGGGCTTGGTACCGTTGGACGATGTCTAACAAAGTCACATAGTTACATGAAATGGTAAAATAAAACTTGTGTCAACTAATAGCATGTAGGGATAGACACCCCCTCGGGTGAAAGACCCGGTATTTGTGGTTAGACATAATTCTAGCAATGAAAGCCCATGGAAGTGTCTAGGCGTGCGAAGCTTGCGATGTGACACCAAAATTCGTTGCCCATAAAAGACACATGAGTTTTGTATATAAATGATCATTGAGGTATAACATCCAAAAAGCTTTTGGTTTGAAAACAAATGAATTTTTTTTTGTAAAATGATCATTGGATGTAATCTAGAAATGATGGATTTTATCATGCATGAGCTTTGGCATTGTGTGATAGGAGTCGGTAAAGACTCAGGGTGTGATAGAGCCGGTAGTGACTTAAGATGGTACATGACAGTCACATTCATTTACGGCATGGCATGTAAGATTTTATAGTGTAAATTGCATGTTTTTACTGAACGAATGTGAATGTATGGAACATGACCATTGCATGTGCACTTAGCGGGGAGTATTCTATGAAATATTCTCTCATCGGGCATGGCTCACCTTTTATGGGAAAACATTTCAAAAAGTGTGGTGTGATCGGTGACGACGCTCATTCGAGGCCGCAATTGTGAAGAAGGCCAACATGTGGCTTTGATAAATCTTTTTGTAAAACTTTGGAACAATCTAGTTCCGGTATATAATTGGTAAGAGAGTCATGATCGAACTCTTATGGACTACTTTAAATGTAATTTTTCATATTTTAAACATAAATATGGATGAAGAGATCCTAATAAATGGGACATAACGAGGTGGTATCGAGTTACTTGATATCCACAAGTATTTGATACCAGTTGGGTATCAAAGCTTAGGTATACGATTGCTTAAGGTAGTACTTTCGCAGGTTGACAGTTGGTCAATGAGGACCCCTGGGTTTTTGGGCATCACATGGATAACTTTATATTCAACAACACTATGCCCACTCTCAATTAGTGATCATGTTTAATCATTAGAGATATCTAAATTAGAATAGTGAAAATGAAAATCAAGGATTGTTATATGTGAAATATTTTAAAAAAAAATTAATAAACATCTAACGTTTGAAGTAGTAATTGTGACACCCCAAATCCTGAGGGTCCTTTTTTTTTTACCACTCAGATAGAAGCCCGTCGCGACAGAGCACCGCGTGCACGCCCAAATTTTGTCGCAACACAACGCAATGCCTTACTATCACGATAGAACACTATTTCGCGACATGGAAAACTTCATCTCCGTAAATATTCATCGTGGTAGAAGTCACCTTGTCGCGACATCAATGCTCTCGCCGCAACATAAGATCCCTTTGGTCTTAACTGTTCCCCATCGAACATAAAACTTATGTCGAGAGTAAGAGCCCCCTCGCCCCGACGATTCTCTATCGCGACAAAGAGCTTCTTCGACTCAGAAATCCCCCGCCAAGACCAACCTGCAAAAGATGAAAGTTGCAACACCTAACTCCTCACGTGACCGCCTGTCAGGATTACCTAAAACCTCTGTCGCAACATTTTCATGACAGAGAAACAAAAGCAATGTCGCAACATGGAAAGACTATGTCGCGACATGGAAAGACTATGTCGCGACATAGCAACTACTTAAAGCTTGAGAACGATGTGGCCACACAAGAACCCTTGTCTCTATACACAATCGTAAAAGCTCGCTAGTAACCAGAACTCTATCGATACCTAAATCTCAAGTAATCCATGCATCAGTCGCATTTCCTGACCTCTAACTCTTTCCTAAACAATAAATTTAATACAAGAGCTCTCCGTGATAATAAAGGCAACATAAAATCTGGAAAAAACTTGCCAAACTGTGTTGAACCAATCAAAATGAGTTTCATTACAACTATTTTCTCTTACATAAACAGAAACTAGATACATTGTCTAGAATTTTACAAAATACATAATAAATCCATAATCCGGCCTTCTTCACCACTAAGATCTCATATGAGTTCCATCTCCTGGTGTACCTCCAATACCTGAAATATTTTCCCACGACAGGAGTTAATGCCCGCAGAGGAATCTCCTACGGTGGGCTACTCCTCCTAAGTGCACATGCAATGCCATGATTCAACATTCATAAACACATTGAGTAAAAACATATATATTTCTACATGAATGTCTACATGTCATGCCAATATCCCGAGCCCTCACTAACTCCCTCACACATGCATATGCCATGTATGAAAATTGTCATTGCAAAACAAAAGATTTTTGTTTTATAATTCAACTCATTAGACAACCTCCGATAAACTGCTTTATTCAAAAGTCATGTGTGTAACATCCCAAAATATACCCTAGTCGTTTTCGACATGTTTAGGGTATTTTGTAAGCATAATTTGAATGTTTCGTGATTTAAATGCGAAACTCGAAAACGAAACCCGAAAATTTATATTAGAGACAAGGGTAAAGTGGTCATTTACCACTTGAGGACAAAAAGGGCATAAATCAATAAGTTTATATGCAATTATGAAATTTGAGAAAAGATGGGATGCCAAAGTTTAATATATATAATTTAGATAGAGAATAATAAAGTTATAAGGGGCTAAATAGCAAAATGGGGAAATAAGCTAAAATGGGTTTTTTGTTCAGGGCCAAACATGGCCTTAAGTCAAAATCTGATAAGAGCAAATTTGGTCTCACTTTTATACTCAAACCGTTGAGAGAGGAAGAGAGAAGGGGAGAAGAAGTTAAGCAGGAAGAGGAAGAGGAAGTTAAGAAGAGAAGCCAAGCAAAAGCGTATGGAAACTAACTCGAGTATGGATTCTATGATTTTGGTATGGAGATTCCATGGAAAGTGAGGATCTTATGGTTTTGTATGGAATTCTGTGAGTTTTATGAGTTCCAAACTCAAAGGCGAAGTAGAATTGATCCTAACTCTAGGCTCAATGAAATCGAAATAAAACTCTAGCTTCGGGTTAATATAAGTATGGAATCCTCCTTTAGGTTGATTCATGGTTAAATTGAAAGCAATTGAGTTAGAGTTTAAACAACCCAATTAATCTTCATGTTTGGTTTGTGTATGGGTTATGACCTATATTACAATTGTTTTTGGAGAAATTATGAAGATTTTTTTGAGGAAAGATATGTACGAAAGATGAATTGAGTAAAATTGAGATTACAAGATGAATACAAGGGGTTTTGAGGTATATCGGTATTGAGTGGATTCGGGGTGAAAATATATGGAAAAAGGGAAGAAAAACCCACATTCAAGTAAAGGAGGGCCCGTGACCGGGTATTGTGCCAGCCGTGACCGTACGTAGTGTCTGTTTATTTTGACCAAAGGTTCAGATTTTGGCCATAACTTACTCATTTCTGATCCGATTTGAGTGATTCAAATTGCTACTTAAAATATACTTCAAGGAGAACCAAACATCTTGAAATAGCTACCCTCGAATTCCGACTATATGTGGCCCAACAATTCACTCAAAGTGGGGCTATGTCTGGCCAATTGCCCGCTTTTGAACATAGTGTGGGCCCCGCTGTTTCAGACGTAACTTGAGTTTCGGTGCTCCGATTTGGGTGATTCCAGTTGGAGGAGAACCCTTAGAACCTTAGCTTTAAATGAATACAAATAACCAGGGTCAGATATGAAGTTAAGCCTCCTAAAAAATGCGTATTATAAACTGTCCCTAGTGTAATATCGGTAAACGGACTGGTTTGGCATAAAAATGCCATAACTTTAGTTTGGATGATTCAATTGGAATGATTCCAATTTCTAAGTAAAATAGATTCATAGAGGGACAAGAATACATGAATGATGTGTGAACACATAGGCATCATACTGTACAAGTATATGAAATGCAATATGTATAGCTGTGTTCATGAAACATGAATATGATAATGAAATATGAAAACGAACTGAAATATGAACATGAACATGAAAAGCAATATGTCATGAACACAGAATGTGATTAAGATATATTATGAGTTCTAAAAGACATATGATCATATGACTACCTAGGACCGAAAAATGAATGAATGGACGTCCTGATTAGTACTTCTAGCATTCTAATTAGTGCTACTAAGACTCGCCAAGACTTCCAGATCCCCGATTAGTGCCACGACACTCCCGCTCGCAAGACTTAAGACTCGACAGCGCCACGACACTCATGTTCGCTATTTCCTAAGACTCCCGCTCAGGTTCACGACACTCGCTCAAGGCTTCCTAAGACTTCGCTTCAGGCTAATAGCATTGTATCAGACCTTCGTACTTACTGCGGCTCCATCCTACTCATTTCTTATGATTGGTCTGGTAGTCAAACAGTTATATGATAAGACTCTGAATAAAGAATAAAAGTAAAGATCTAAATGTACCTACGGGTACCTCTATATCTGCTCTGTAGTACCTACGGGTACTCCCGTATCGATAAAATAAGTATAAGTCCAGTAGTACCTACGGGTACTCCTGTTTCGGTAAAGTAAGTATAAGTCCAATAGTACCTACGGGTACTTTTGTACAAGTAAAATGTTCTATAGTACCTACGGGTACTTCCGTATCCGAAATACAAGAATAAGTCCTGTAATACAAGTATAAGATCCGTAAGACAGGTATATGCTCCGAAATATAAGAATAAGATCCGAAGTACAAGAATAAGCTCCGTAATACCAGTATAAGATCCGTAAGACAAGGATATGCTCTGTAGTACAAGTACAAGATACAAAATATCTCTGTATAAATATAAGTTCTGAAGTACCTACGTACTCCTCTTCAGATCTCGACACTCTCAGAGTACCTACGTACTTATGTATCCGACACCAGAGCACGGCGGGTATCTCCATAAGCCCGATAAGGATAAATCCCGCAGCACCTACGTACTCCCGCATGAGATATTTGATATGGGCACAAGTGTGCGTCTCCTCGGGACATTCAACAAGTAGTACTTACGGGTACTTCCGTATAAGAATAAGTTTCGCAATACCAGTATATGTTCTGTAATATCTCTGTAGTACCTACAGGTACCTCCAAACAAGTGTAATCTCCATAGTATAAGTATAAGCCCTATGGTATAAGTATCACCAGAGTACCTGCGGTACCTCCGTATAAGCATAAGTTCAAGAAACTCCTACGAGATCTGAGATAGATATAAGTACCAGTACGTGTATAAGTACCTCTCAGATAAGCGTAAGTCTCAGAAACCCACTGAGATCCGAGATAGATATAAGTACCAAGACGTGTATGGGCAATTCCTCGTATAAGCATAAGTTCTCAGACTCCCACGGAGATCAAACAAGTATAAGCTTGAGATAAATATGAGTATGTGGATAAGCACTCGTCTAAGTATATGTATAAGTTCCGGCATCATATACAGGAATATGAATAAGAATGTCCTTCGAGATATGAACCAAGATGAACCTACGTGGGTACCTTTCGCATAAGTTGCATGTTCCGATTTGTGGTTAATAAAGCCATGGAATATAAACTTATGCAAATTTGAATAATGAACAAGAGAGAAAGGAATTCAACTCCGTCCGACTAAATATATATATATATATATATATACGAGTATCTCTGTATAGGCTCTATACTCCTATGGGAGATGTAAGAATTCTGTTAAAAGTCACAAGGTACAAGTAGACAGAATTATGTCAATAACATGAATAGGAAACGACCTGAAAACCCGAGAAAGTCATGATACATGTAAAAGAGACGACCTGATGCCTTACCATTGTATATGTCTAAGTTTGCTCAATATGATTTGACCTATTATACATTCGATTATATGAATTCATGAAGATTTTGATATCTGTTTCTGTTATATGTTTATTATGATTTAGAATAAATGCATGTGTATCTCGTGATAGTTATAAGATATGTTTCCACTAAGCCGCAGTTTAGCTGTGTTTTTAATCCGTGTAGGTACAGAGAAGACGCCCAAAACATCCGCATACAAATTTTCGCCAACACATTAGTAAGGGTTCACTACTTGTAGGTTCCGTGCTTTGATTTGTAAATGTAAAAGTACAGTTTTTTATATGTAAATGGGACTCAGTCTATGTGGTATATGATATTTTGAATCTGCTATAAAAAAAATAAAAATAAAAAGGTAAAGAGTCCAAGTATATGGTCTCGCACCCCGAACTCGGTTCGGATCCACCAATCGGATCGGGTCGGGAATCGGGGCATGACAATGTGTCTTTTGTGGGTAACGAACTTTCCAAGGCCTCACCGCAGGCGTCATGTGCCTTCCAACACTCGCGGGCTTTCACCACTGGATACATATATTTAACCAAGGATGCAGGCGCAGCCTTCCACCCGAGGAGGTGTCTATCCCTTCTTGTTACTACCCGACACATAATTAAATCATACGAATCTAAGACGTTGTCCCTTAGACAAAGCCTACCATTAAACACCAAACACAATGTTAATTCATGTCATGCACTCATACCCTTTTCGTGCGATGTCCCCGTGCATATGCAATGTAGAAATGCCACTACATGTTATTTCATGTTACATGCATAATGAAAGCTACATGCAACATTTACAAATCATGGATAATTATATCTACTGCATATAATTCACATCCATCATATAACCCATGTTAATACATCAAGAAAGCATATATCAACATGATTTTTACACAACCTGCATGTCATTCAATCAAGCAACAACACACAAACTGGATCTTCATGTTCAGGACCTAAACAACATATACAAACCAAAGATGTCACCCATCCAGCAATGACACGCCTATAAAATCATCACTCAAATCCCATATCGAAGAACACAACCTGCTCGAACCGCAGCTTCTAGGCAGAAAAGGACACATAAACTGGTCCTTAAATTATCAACAGTTTGATCAAAACTGTTCTTGAACCAACCCCACCGTTAAGGCTATACCTCATGGCCATTGAATGACCCTTAGACAAAGAATAACTAGAGTATGAGAGAACCCCTACCTCTTAGAGCATGTAATTAGCTCACTTCCCGACCCCGCTTGAACCCTCTCAATGCTCAAACACTAGAGACTAGTAGCTCGGACCTCCTTTCCTCCCCTTTTCCTTTCTTTCTTTTCCTTCTTTCCTCTTTTCTTCTTATTTCTATCTTTTTGCCCTTTCATCCTCCCCACCGAACTAATTTTTGTCTAGGTGTAGAACACCTTTCTTAATTCATCTTAATACATGGCAATCATCATGCCATGTGTTTCTCATGCTACTTTTCCCCCCACTTAATTCATGCATGATAAGAATATGACACTTGGCTTTCCATGTGCCAAGTGTCCACTTTTTTGGTGCCACATGGCACGTGTCCTCATGCCACGTGTTGCCATGTTGTTTGTTCATTTTACCTCGAAATATGTGAAATTCGGGCTGTCCTGGAATTCGACATAAATTGACTATGCAACTAGATTTCACATGACAAACTCAATGGTGTGGTTCGTGTTGTCATCCAAGATCTAGAGAAATTCTCAGGCTTGCAGCCTGTATTGTAACGGTAATCTATCGTTTCACTTTACCCGAGTTTTCACAGGTAATTTTCCTCAACACAAACCGTAATATATCCCAAATCATCCTTATACAAATAAGAATTATGTGTTGTACCATGTTAAGTTACCATTTTCTTGAACATTTAAATTTCTATATTTTTTAGGCACATAATCATTAATGGACTCTTTATTAAAATAATTTAGCACTTGATATTCATCCTGATTGCAAAAATAGGTTTTTTTTTTATTTTATGTTTTTCATTGTTGTTCTAAGTTCGCTTTTTAATTAATCACTACTTCTTAATTTAAAATTTGATTTTTCAGAAACATATAAAACAAATTAAAGAAAAATGGTTCATTTAGATTGGATTTTATCATAACTTCTAATTATAATTAAATTTCATAGTAAGAAATGTGACTTAAATAGAACTGTTTAGTAAAGTTGTTGTTCTTTTGTACTAAACATGATTATATGTTTTTCCTATTGGTGTTGAACAAAATGTTTTTATGTTGTGATAGTAGGGACATTATATAAGAAAAGCAAAGAAAAATCAAATAATAGATATTAGAAATATTTTATAATGAATGAATAAAAATGAAGGGATTATTTTTACTTATTTCAACATAGTAAACTCAATTAACCTTGAATTTAAATATCAAATATATTATTTACTTTTATAATTTTTGGCATAAAATTAGAAAAATGTTTTAAAAAATTTGAAACTTATATAGGTTAGTATACATTCACATGTGATTGAAAATTAAAAAAAAAATTATAAATAAAATATATATCTAACTTTAGTTCGAAAACATTACATCTCCTATAAATAATAAGTAAATTATAAATTTTTAGTAATTTTTATTCTTTAATTTGTAAACTTTTATCACACCTAATTTTATAAATTTAACCTTTTTAAAAATAGACTTCTATTTTTTTATATTTTGTTAAGCACATTTTTTGACTTAAATAAAAATAAACACTGTTATCAAAATATAAGAATAAAAGCTAACTCAAAACTTTAAAAAACCTTCTTAAACTTTAAGTCAAAAAGTTAAACCTTCACTTTCTTCCAAAGATTTGTCCAATTATTTTATATAAATCTATTTGGAGAAGGGCTTATGCCAACGGAGTGGATGGATAGTAGCCAAGAGTTAAATTTATCTAGTCCTGTAACCACTCATGAAAATAACTCTTGTGATAGATAGAAATCATATAAGGCTTGTGTCAATAAAATATATAAAAACTAATTCCAAAGTCATAAAAGTTATCAAGTGTCATTCAGTCTTTTCAATTAAAATAATGATGCATTTCTTCATCATTGTACCTACGCAACCTCCCCTACCTAATAGGTTTGTACCATTGCCCATGCAACTCTTCCCTCAACAATGTTACTACCATCCAAACATTCCTCTACATGCTCGGCTTGCATCACCATTGAAACAACCCTTTCTACCAAAATGTTGCTCTCATCCCACCATGATTTCTCTAGTAAAATTGTTCCCTCTTGATTCTCACTTCACCTTCCATGATGTCTTTCTGTAACTTCAAGCATATCCATTGTCCAATACTTTCAAGCGAAGAAAGAGGTAGATGCTAATATATATTTCATTGAATCTTCTTTTGTTTCCACTTGAATTAGATGAAAGAGATAATTTTTTTGAAGTTGTCCTTTTAATTTTTGTCTTCTTAAAAGGTTTGGTACTTAGGCTTTGTAAATTCTGGTCTTTATCTTGCTTGTAATTCTAGTCAGCTATTGGGTTTTGGTTGAGGTTTGAGCTTTAAAGGGTTGTATGTGTAGATAAGGCAATTGTCTTCAAGTTTAACAAACTAAGTCTATTAAACTAAGTCTATTGTTCCTTCTGGTTGCTATCTAGTATAAACAAGGTGGTGAGTGAGAAGAGAAGGTTGATGTCTATGGAGACCTTTATTAGAAGCTTAGGAAAACCTAAGGGAGAGGGTATCAGGTGGCTATGTCTCAAGATGTCAGGCACCAAAAGTTGGAAAGGCTAACGCTGAGGCTTACAAAGCAGGACTACGATGGTGTAGAGAGAGAGTGGGTTGTTGAGAAATGTCAAACATATGAGAAATGCATGGGCTATTTTAATTGATAAATGCATTAATAAAATTCTTTCTTCTCTCTCATTTTTCTCTCAAGAAATTTCTTCTCTATTGAAGCAAGGATTAGAGTTGTAGTCTCAGCCAGACTTAAAAAAAGGTTGGGAGAAAATTTGTTTTTAAAGGTTTTCCTCTTAACCTTTGTTTTTTAATAGTTTTAGTGCTCATGTTTAAAAGGGAAAAAGGGAATTATTTTTTTAATTTTCTTTTACTTTTTGCTTGGAATTGGTATTTTTATTTTTCTACTATTTTTGAAAAATAATAAGTTGTTCTATTTAGGAAAATAAAAGATTAAGAATGAAATATATTAGTGTTTTGGTCTGTATTTTTTTATCATGTTTATTTTTCATATTTTATATTTTTTATAGTCTTAGAAAATTAAATATAGTAATTTGGAATGTATAGCATGAGGATTTTTTTTTATTTAAATTTTATTTTCTTTCCTATATTCTAATAAGTTTATATTATATGGATTTGCTAAAATTAATCTTACTAATTTCTAATGATCTAAATGCAGAAAATATGACATTTTAGTGATTGGGTATACTATGTCTTTGTATTTATTTATGTTGAATATAATGTTCAAATAGGTAATTTATTTGTAAGTTTTGGGAAGTCATGTTAAGAGTGGTTGTGTTTAAAAGAACTTTCATAAAGGTATGGGGATTGAGAACTTTTGTAAAGGTTGGAGGAATGATAACTTTTATAAAGGTGTGATGGAGGAAGGAGTTAGTGTAAACATGAAGTTTTGATTTGAGTGTTTGAAAATGTTAGATTCTATGTGAGACACCAATTAATTGTTATTACATGCAGTGGGCTTTCATTTAATTTAAACACTTGGGTGATAAATAAAATAAAGGAATTCATAAATTGTTTTATAGAATTTTGAACATATTATAAAGTAGTAATTAATAAATTCTATTGATTTATAAAATTTTGGAAATTGAACTTCGAAGAATTAGAGTTTTTTTTTTAAAGCTAAACACTTTAGTTACTATGTAGTCAACTATTCCTAATGGGACTTGAACCCGAGACACCCCCCTTCCCTATGCTCCTACCTATTGAAATCTTGAGCGCTCTATCACATGAGCTAGAGATGATTGGTTGAAGAATTAGAGTTAAAATATAGATTAAGTACATAAATAAATAAAATTATATTTATGCCATTGCTTATATATATGAAGAATTATGTTGACAATCTTTAAATGAAAATTTGTTTTATATTAACATTTTTAAAATAGTAAATGAAGAAACACCTTAATCCCTAACAAATTTTTATAAATAACCTTGTTAAAATAAAAAAGACGAAAAGGTGGACATTCACTTCATTATGAAAATTGAGAAGATAGTCTTTTTTAATTAAAAACATGAGTGGATAAGAGAGACCTCCTAAAAAAATTTAGATGAGTTGTGGATGATGTTTATATGGCCTTTATCTATTTTAAATGATTGACATGAAAGAAAGTGATAAAAATAAATTCAATTGTTATGCTAAAATATAGCTATTAAAGACTATAACATAAGAAAATTTAATCATTTTCTTATATTACAAAAATGTCAATACTTATGAAATAACCATCTTTGTTATTAGTCTTCAAAAATTTGTAATCTCTTGGCATGAATTGTCATTTTGGATATATTATTTATCTGAAAGACTAATGTTATTGACATCTAATTGCTAGTTTCTTGATCCTTGTAACTTAATTCCTTCTTCATTTGTTGTGTTGTCTTTTTAGACTTATGGAGTGGCTATTGAGTAGTTGATCTTTCTTTCCATTAAGGTTAGTAATGGTTTGAACTCTATTTCTTCTTGTCTTTGATAATATAATTAATAATGTGATTTATGGAGTTTGTCTTCCCCCTTTTGTTGTGCATTGATTACAATATTTTATTTCTTCACATGGATAAAAAATACTAACATATTGATAAAATGTGAATATTCATATATGTATTCTCATTTGTTTGGCCTTACATAGAAAATGGTTATTACGTTTTACTATATTAATTGCGAATATTAGATGTTCAATTAATTTAGCGTGTATTATTTTGATCCATTTTCTAAGAACAGTGAAGGGATATGTGTCACATGTTATCTAAAGATTACTAAATTTTTTGTTGAATCATTTTTTAGTTTTGGAAATGATGGCCTTTTCTTTTATCTATATTGTTGCGATGTATCACTTTTCTTCATGGGTTTGCTTTTATAATGAATTACTTAATTGTCACACAGATGTTAACTTACAACATGTTACCTTATATAGAAAACCTTGCTAAGCATATTCTTCTTGGGTGATGCCTTGTTGAACATATCGGCATAAACATTCTCATTTTAATTCTTATACAAGTTAGCATGAAACCTTAGACTTCCGTCCAAGTATGTTTGTATGAAAATTTATTATTAGTACATACTAAGACGTTGAAGTTGTCAAAGAATGAAAATGGTTTTATTAGTGAAGTAGTTTCAAGTTAACAACTTCCTACTTTGTCTAGTATGTGATTAAGATTTTGTCTACAAATGATGCTTGAATTGTCCATATGGATAGTATAAGAAGATAAAATATCTATGAAGTAATTACTCTATTATACTTCATTCATTTTTCAAAGTTTCAGTAACATTTTCTGTTGTTCTCTAAGTGCATATTTGGACAAGCCAAATAATGTCTTGTTCATTTCGTGTACTTGAAGAATTATAGGGAAATGCTACCGAAATTTTGTGAAAGTGGAATGAAGTACATTAGTGGTTGACTCATAGGGATTATGTATTCCTATATGGGATAGGAACCACCACGTAAATTAGGAAGTTGGAAATATTATAATGTATAGGACATTCATCTTATATTGATATATTGAAATTAATTTTTCTTTACTTTTTCTACTTAATCTTAAATCATATGCTTATGCTTTATTAAAAATTTTATTGATGAACTCATTTGTTTTATTCTAATATGAAATAGCAATAAGTTCTAAGAGGCCTAATTAAAGTACTACCTCAAGATTGAATATAATTTGCTTTAAAAGTTTGATATAATATGTTTGTATAAGTTTTAAAAAAATTTCTTCACACTACCCTTACATAATTTTTTTTCATACTATAAATTTTTTGAGTATGAGCAAGTTCTTTTATATTACATGTGTGAGTATGGTCATGTCATAGCAAGACTATACATGCATTATCGTCGCCTAATTTATCTCATTTCTTTACTTCATATCTAGTTTATACATCATTGGTGACTGTGTCAAATCTAAGAAGATGAATAGATGTTAGATGCAACTTCAAAATAGATTATGTAATGAATATGTTGAAAGTGTGAGAACATTTATTCAAGCAGCAAAGAAACACTTAAGAGCGGATAATAAAACACGATGCCTATGTCGACAATGTCTAAATGTAACGTCCCAAAAATACCCTAGAATTTTATAATAAAAATTATTATATATTTTGGGTATAAATTGAGCCAATTTGGGTATTTTCCAGGAATTGTTAAATGAATATTGAATAAATGATTATATGGCTAAGAGCCAAATACAACTATTATATGCTAAGTAAAAATTGATTGAACCCGGAAATTAACCCAAGTGTAAAAGGGCAAGAGGAAGAATTGTAAGATGAGGACCTAAGGTCATATATAAATGAGTTTGTAGGTCCTAAGAAAGTGTAAATACTGAAAATTTAAGTGCAATTAGAGATTTATGGGCTATATAGCAATTATAGAAGCTTAAGGCAAGAGTATTTTGTATGGCCAAGCTCAAGGCCTTATGAAGAATAAGAAGCTTAAGATAAAAGGAGAAAATGAAAAATGAGAAATGGGTGTGTAGATGACATGGCCTTTACCTTAAAGGATTTTAAAGACCAAAAGTGGTCTAAGAGTGCTCATTTGAGCAAATCACGTTTTTGGGAGAGAAGATAGGAGAAAAGGGGAAGAGAGTTAGGGCTTGGGAGAAGATCAAGCTTTGGTGTGATTCCTTCCCACTTTGCTTCTAAAGTCAGCGACCTACAAGAGAATGATTTGAAGAGATTCGAGTAGAAAACCAAAACCTATCCATCTTTTATGATTTTGATTTTGGGGGAAAAACCTTAACTTAAGAGAAGAGGTTTTCATTGATTCTAAACCACTTTTGGAGTTGTTTTGAGTGGATTCCATGGTGGATTTTTGATATGGGATGAATTGGAGGAAGTTTGATTGAAGAAAAATGGGTGAAAATGCTAAAATCCGACATTTTCTGGGCAAAACCCGCAAGTGGTATCGGTACCAAAGTGTGGTACTGGTACCCACTATTCAGAGGAGGAGTGATGTAGGTACCACTCCAAGGTACGTGCGGATTGGCGATAAGGGACTGAATAGGTGCGATCAAAGTGAATGCCGGTACTGGCCTAGCTCTGTATTTGTTTTATGCTATCTGATTTTAAGTCCCGTATTCATTACATCGATTGTTTAGGGACCACTGATAAATGACTAATTAGAGTCTGAAATAAGAATGAGACTAAGTGAAAAATGTGCCATACCTCGTTGCCTCGAAACTACTTTGTCTCGGCGATATTAGGTTCACTTGCAGATTATTTGTTCAACACTAAGAGTGGAGAAATTGCATTGACTAGGTGCAGTGGGGAAGACAACTTTGACCTAGGGCGGCATCGAAGAAAAGGATCGATAGGTGGTTTGTTATGTTCTATGTTCTCTGTTCTCTATCCTATTTGTTGTTCTTTATGACTCAATTCCCATTTCAAGTTCTAATTGTGAAATATATATATTAATTTCGTTAATTAGAATTCAAAATGTAGCGCCCAAATCCGGGGGTCAGGGTTGACTGCAGTCGACCCGGCGAGACTCTGTGGATGTCGGATGAAGCCGACATCTCATGAAAATCGGGCGAGTCTCCTTTGTGCGGGGCTCTACCCAGATACAACAGCATGTATAACTTTGTCGATCAACATCGATCACATGATAATATCTATATCGAGTAAACGACCTCTTGGTATACCCCTGATACTCATCGCAATATCATGTCAGTATAACCAAATGGATTTCAAGGTTCCAATTTCTTCTTATCTGACCATATATTAAAATTAGGAATTCTAATGCATGTCATATCATAACCCAAAGCCACAATCAGGCTTTCTTACAAGAAAGCTGGTCTGCAGGATGAGCGAGTCTCCTCACTGCAGCTCCACATGCTGTAAATAATGTCCTCGGCGGGGGTATTTAATGCTCGATGGTGGAATCCTTTTTCAAGTGGGTTACTCTCCGCTAAAAGTGCATATGCAATGTTAAAATAAACACGAATTCAATAGTGCGTGATCTCTTGAATGTCTGCGATCATCTCGTGCAGGAGTCCTCTGAAGCTCCCTCACACTTTCCTAAGCCACGTGTAGGAGACCTTGGTTTTATTTGTTGTGGACAACCCTCCGTCATATATCGATTGGGTCGTCTCCAGGCCGATTGATATTATGTATGGGACTACCCTCAGATGTGTATATCAGTTGGGCCGACTCAGGCCCGATTGATATTTTATTTGTTATTTATGTAGACTACCCTCAGATATTCCATTGCTCTCAGAATCCTCCTGCACTCACTTCCCTACTCGTCTAGGGTGTGGTATATAGATAAGTGTGCCAATTCCATTTCACAATTTATAACACATGCAAAATATATAATCAACGCATATATTCACATAATTTTAAATCATAATGTATTATATTTCACATTTCCATACACAAGAATTAGCTCACTTGGGCTATGATCAAATGACAACTTCGATTTGAATTACTCAACCAAACACATTATTTCACAAAAATTATTTTGTGAACACTATTCTCGGGAATAGTGAAACCCTCGTTTACTATTCCCGTAAAATCACCAATCGTAGGTTCACTTTGTGAACGGTTTTTCCATGACCATTTCGGCCTTATAAACCAACACCTAATTTATTCAATAAATTATCACACATGAAAATATAACGATCCAGTATGGCCTCACGGTCATGATTTCACAAATGGGTTTCAATAATTTCAAACTGGTCGGTCCCCAGATTTGAGAGCCGATCAAAAGGAAACCCCTTCACAGGCCTCATTTAACTCAAACATTAACAAAGTACTTAAATAAAAAGGCAAAACCAAAGTAGGGAGAAAACCTACCTCTCGGAGTTTTGTCGAAACTCCTGAGTCGAAGTGCCGCAGCGTAGGTCTCTCTAGCATTAGACGGCTTTCCTTCTCGTCGAAGATTGTAGACGGTCGGGTGTTCGAAACTGAGAGAAAGGAAGACACTCTCTCTCTAGAAAATGAAATCAAAGCTTACTGTAAGACTCCCCTGCTTCCTCACGTTTTCTTCTCTTTTCAATTTGAGAAGAGACGACACTATTGGACATTTTGTCCTTTAGTGTCATTTAAACTTTTCCATTAATACCAATTATGTCCTCCTTTTCCCAGTTTTGACATTCGGCACTATCTCGGCCGTCCATTTTCATCGTTTCTCTACTCATGCCACTTATGGCACATGAGTATGTGTTATATGTGACTTTCGTCGCATCGAAAATCGTTCTGACTTTTAGAACATGATGTCTGAAGCGATGTAAATTAGGTTGTCTGAATTCGACAAAATTCTACGTGCTAGCTAGATTTCACGAGGCGATTCCAACGGTGAAATCCATTTCATTGATAAATATCCAGAGGAGAATAAGAATTTTTGGATTTTAACTAAAATTACAATTTAAGTAGCAAATTACGATTTTCGCCCTTTTTTCGAGAGAGTGGAATTTCTCGGGTCTTACACAAAATGTTTGTCGAATGTACATGTGTTGCATTTTATTTTGAACTATAATTTAAGTCTGCATATGAGTAAATCGATTTGAAATGCATTATTGAATGACCAACATGGCCGAGTTCACCAAGCCCCGGGTCGTCATAAAGGTATCGTATTTGTTGATGTGAAATCACATTGCTCTTGGATAATAAACGGGACGGGATTCACCCGGTTGAATATGTCGTGAATGTTATTTCTGATCATATGTGAGATTGATATATTGAATGTGAAATCCCACATTACTCTTGAGATAATAAAGCGGAGACCGAATTCACAGGCGGAATTTATTTGTGAATATTGATATAGTCATATTGAAATCGCCAAACAGCGAAAAATGATACTAAAAAGTGTATTGGTATAAGTATCTTTTACGTTATACATAGACATTGTATAAAGGCATTATTTTGATAAATGCATGATTTCATGCTTGAAGCGAAATGGAATAGAAGGCGCGCATAGAACCACTAAGCATGAAAATGTAGCGTAGTATTTTAATCAATGCAGTGGAATTGATGAAGCGATGTCCAGCGAATTACGAGTCGAGGTACCGAGTCATCCCGAAAAGATCATGGGTAATAACCAGATTTGCATGCACATCCTCGCCATTTGAACATGACATTGTTTTGTAAACCAAAAGTTCAACTACGAAATTATTTTGTACCCATATCGATTCTGATTTTGGATATTATGTTGTAAACGGCATAAAATGTTTTGGTTAAATGAATATTTGTAAGGAATTGCATTGAAAATTATGTAAATGTTTGGGGTTTGCCACTAAATGGAAATCGCTTATAAAGATTTGAGAATGAAAACGTTTATATTAATGAATTGTATTTGATAAATGGATTTGATAAAAGGTTTCGATCGGGCGTCCCCAGGGTTTCGATTCGGATTCGCCAACCAGGTCGGGCCGGGCTCGGGGTTCGCTACACTAAATGTAAGATTCAATGATTTAGTCCCAATTGAACATCACCTAATTAGATATGGGTTTTCAAGCAACTATAATAGATGGATACATCATGGTGAAAATGTTGGAGGTGGTTCACTTGGTCAAACTAGTATGCATAGTGATGGAGATGGGTGTGTAGTAAATGACAATTATGTTGATGATGACATTATTGTTGCACTAAATGATATGCATGGTCCAATAAATAATGAAATTGACTCTAATGAGTCTACTAGTCATGAAATGGATAGAAATGAGAAGAATATTGATTATTTGTTTAGTGAAGCTCATCAAGCTCTGTATCCAGGATGTACTAAGTTCTCAGCACTGACTTTTCTTGTAAAGTTGATGCATATAAAGGTGCTCAATGGGTGGAGCAATAAGTCATTTGACATGTTGCTTGAATTATTGCTTTATGATTTTCAGGATAAATATAAGCATTCCAAAATCACGATATGATGTCTGCGAGAATATGTTCTGAATTTTGGTTTAGGATATGATTCAATCCATGCATGCAAGTATGGTTGTGCATTATATTGGAAAGAGAATGAGAAACTTCATAATTGTCCTATGTGTGGTGAGCCAAGATATAAAAATGGAAAGATCCCGCAAAAAGTGTTACGACATTTTCCATTAAAGTAAAAGCAATAGAGATTGTTTATGTCAAGACATACATCAGTTGATATGAGATGGCAAAAGGAAAAAATATTGCATGAAGATGAGGTGTTAAGTCATCCAATAGATTCAGAAGTATGGAAAGATTTTGAAAATCAATATCATTGGTTTGTTCATGATGCTAGAAATGTTAGGTTGGGCCTTGCCATAGATGGTTTCAATCCATTTGGTACTATGAGTAACAATTATAGTATGTGGCATGTTATCCTTGTGCCATACAATATGCCACCATGGAAGTGTATGGCATGATGGTGTCCATACGTTTGACATGTCAAGTGGAGATTATTTTAGCATGCATGCATGTCTACTATGGACTATACATGATTTTCCTACTTATGGAAGCTTGTCTGATTAGAGCACAAAGGGGTACAAGGCATGTCCTACTTGTAATGAAAACACATCATCACAAGGCATTAGAAGCAAAATATGTTATATGGATCATAGGAGATTCTTACCTCTTAATAATAATTGGAGAAGGAGTCAATAACATGATGGTAAGCTTGAGCATCGACCAACACTAAAGATACTATTTGGGGATGACATTTTAGAGCAATTGTCTCATGTTTATAACTGTAGACCTGGTAAGCATATCAATAATGCAGACAAGAAACAAAAACGATGGCCTCAAGAATTAAATTGGACAAGAAAGAGTATTGCTTTTTAGTTGGAGTACCGATCACGACTTAAGATGAGTCATAATATTGATGTGATGTATGTTGAGAAAATGTTTGTGAAAGTGTGGTGAATACCTTGTTGAATATTGTTGGGAAGACTAAAGATACTAAGAAAGCTCGTTTAGACTTAGTAGACATGAAGATAAGGAATGAATTACATTTTCAATTGAAAGGGAATAAGTTTTTAAAACCATATACATGTTATACCTTGACCTTGGAAAAAGAGAGAGTTACGTAAGAGATTTCTTAAATCGGGTTAAGTTTCCAGGATAGTTTATCGACAAACATATCAGAAATGTAAACATTAGTAATGGGAAGATTTTAGGGTTAAAATCCCATGACTGTCATGTCTTCCTTCAATGACTTCTCCATATTGGTATTCACCCTTATTTAACTAAGGATGTGTGTGATGCAGTGGTTGAATTATTAGGATTCTTTCAAAAGTTATGTGCTAAGACATTACATGTATCGATAGAAGAGTTACAAGGAAGGAATTGAACATAATATTATGTAAACTTGTAAGGGTATTCCCTCCAGCTTTCTTTGATATTATGATCTACTTGATGGTGCATTTGCTTACCTCGTGGAAAGTTAAGCTTGTTGGACCGATAAGTTATGCGTGGATGTATCCATTTGAAAGGTATTTTCGTATAATATGAGTTTATTAAAAAAATAAAAATTTGTGTAATGTTATCACATGATAAAAAAAATAGTTTTGATTTGATACCATTCTTGCTTATTTAGGAATCTAGGCACACTTAAAAAATATGTGAGAAACAAAGCTAAACCAAAAGGCTCTATTGCTGAAGCTTACACTGTAAATGAAGTTTTAACATTTGGTCCAATGTACCTTTATGGTATTGAAACACACTTCTCTCGAGTTGAAATGAATGATAATAATCGAGAAGAACAAGCTCGTGGTCATTTATCTCTTTTCTCACAACAGGCACGACCAATAGGTGGTAGACAATTAATGTAACTCTCAAAAGAGGAATTAGAAAGGCATTTATTTTAACCATAATAATTAATAAGTGATGCATGACCTTATTTAGAGTAAGTCTTAACCAATCTTATATAAGTTCTTTGTTTCAAATAGTTGTGTTATGTTAGAGGTTATGTGTAATTGAACACCTTATTTACATGTTTTTTTCAAACAATGCACATGTAGTGAGCACTTTGATGAGTTACGAAAGACATGTGCCTCAAATTTAGAGTTGGAACAAGAAAAGTCTTTTCCAAAGTGGTTTAAAGATCATGTAAGTTAGTAATTAAAACTTTCATATTTCAAATGATAAAGGAGATCTTTTAACAATACTTCTAATACATTTTTATTATTACAGATCTGACACATTCGTCTTAAGCAATCATCTCAAGTCTCAAACGAACTATATTCATTAGCATGTGGATCAGATGCTCAAATTCATATATATACAGGATGTATTGTGAATGAAATTCATTGTCACACAAAAGATCATGACAATCATCGAATGACACAAAATAGTGACATTTGTGTTTCTGGGGAGCATGATGGGGAGGATATTAATTTTTATGGTGTTTTAACTAATATGATTGAGTTAGATCATTTATTTGGGCATAAGGTTATACTTTTCAAGTGTAAGTGGTTCGACACGAATCATAAAAATAAGAAAATACATCGAGATCCACACTTCACTGTCATAAACATTAGTTCTACTTTGTATGAGAAAGATCCATTTGTACTAGCTACTCAAGCTCATCAAGTGTTCTATTTGGATGACTATAAAAATGGACAAAATTGGAAGGTTGTCCAAAAGGTTCAACATAGACACATGTGGGATATTTTAGAGGTGGATAATACTACTAAAGATGATGGGAATTTTGATGAGACAATTGAAGATGATGCTTACCAAGAGAATGAGTAATGTAATATTGAATGGTCATTTGGACTAGATGATCAATTAAGGTTGCAACGCTTTGATACACTAATGTTAATCGAAGTATCAAATAATATTTTGTCTATGGGAGATAGAAATGATGATGGTGATGATGACTTCATATATGATGATATACTTGAAGAATTTTAGTGATGATAGTACCAACAATGTGGAGGAGTGGCTTTCATGTGAAAGTGAGAGTGACTAAACATGTAAGTATGATATTTAATGATATATGTTTTTATTGTTATGTTTTACTAATTCATTTGATCTTTATATGTATTTTTTTTATTTGAAATTCAATATTTAATTGATTATAGGTTATCATAATATTGTTGTATCTTTATTTTCATATGCATATTATCAGTATAGTTGCATATGGCCACCGAAAAAAAGCAGCGTCCATCAATAATTCCTAAGCAGTTAGAGGAGAATTTGAATCCATGTCAGATTGTTGTTGACCTAAAACTAACTCTTTCAAATATTTATTTGAAAATTTTTTATTTAATGAGTTAATGTATTTATAGTTTAAAATGTTGAACAAGATGAAAAAAAATGACATTCAAAGAGTTAGTGTGAAACCCCGAGAAAATCCAATTTTCTGAAAAATGGCAAAATGGTAATTTCGGTCAAAATCCGAAATTTTTCTAGATCTCAAATGACAAAACGGACTTCAGTTGGAATGGAGTAACTGAAATCCTGATATCGTGTCGAATTTCGTGAATTACAGAACGATCCAGATTCATTTTCAAGGCATCAAGTGTCGGTGTCGTAAAACTGACTTGTGAAAAGTATGTGATATGACAAAGTCACCTCTTTTGTACTCATGTGACACATGTTGCATGATTAGAGAGATGATGGGAATAAATGGCTTAGATTAAGTCATGTGTCAAAAATCAAGACAAAAGGACAAGATGGGAATTATTGGAAAGTTAAATGAGTATAAGACAAAAGATGAATAGTTATCTTCTCCACCAATTTGAAGACAAAGCGTCTGATAAGAAGGATGGAAATTCAGTGGATGAATCATTGCAGTTTTAGAGGGAAATAGTGCCTTCTCTTTAGATTTCTACCCACGTTCGGACCGTCGGTTTTGCTTCGGGCCAAGTAAGGCATTCTACGCGAGGAGCTATGCGTGGACACCGATTTTGTGGAGTTTCGACAACTCGAGAAGGTAGGGGGTCTTCTCCTACTCGGCTATTTTCGAGTTTAAAATGAGTGTTAATGGTTTAGTTGATTTGAGGCGTGAGTGTGTTTGATGGATCAAAACTTGGGACCAAATTGTTGGAATATATGGAACGTTTTGGACAGTTTAGGGGCTGTTTTGGGTGGTTGTGTGATAATTTATGCAATAGGAAATGGTTTGGAAATGTTTTAGGTACGGAAATAGTTATGATGATTCCACAAATTGAGCCGTGTGATAAGTGGGTTTCCCAGACGATACTTGCTCGTTTAGGGACCGTTAAAAAATAGTCCCGGTTTGCTTGGTTGGGCCGAAAATGGTTCATATGTGTTGTAAGCAAAATATTGCTTGAATTGAATGGCTTGGAATTGTGTGAGAAATTATATGTTAAATCATGTAATTAAATGTGTTAACATGATGTGGAATTATATACAAATATAATTGTGTGTAAGCCATTGAAATGAATTGTAATTAGCTCCAGTGAGCTAATTTTGATATTATTGATGAATTAAATAACATGTGGCGTGTATGTAAATTTTGTTAATATATGTGTAAGTGATATATTGGCATGTGTGGTTTGGAAATGGCATAATGCATTTCATATGCACCGGGGCAACCTAGAAAATTAGGTGTGAGTGCATGACATGAAAGAAATGAAAATAAGGTTTTTCTCGCATTGGCTTAGGCATGTGTGAGGGAGTCGGTGAGGACTCGAGACACGGGATTTGGTATATAGACATTCAAGTAGGATCATGTATTTGCTTGAGTGTGTGTTTATGTTGGATCATTGTATGTGCACTTAGGTGGTGAGTAACCCATGTAGGAGATTTTCACTATTGGGCATTACTTACTCTATCGAGGGATCATTATTTTAGGTACAGGGACTGTTCGAGAAAACAACGCTCTTTAGAGGCCGATTTTTAGAAGAAGCTGGGTTGTGGCTTTAATGTTTTTGGTATTCGTTTTGTAGAACATGGATTAACATTTTAAATTTTGATATATGTTTTGGTTAAGAGTATTGTAATAGCTCTTGAATGGTAGATAGTTGATGTAATTTTTGTGAGTGTCGTGGTAAAGTGGCCATTTACTCATTTTTATCCGTATGTGGACCCAATGTGGTCTTTGTAAAATATTGGGACAGCTTGCCATGTGATTGGGACAGGTTGTACCTTAGGTAGGGCTCCCCATACAAAGGAGACTCTACCTGATTTTCATGAGTTGTGTCGGGTTACCCGACATCCACGAATATTCCGCAGGTTGACGGTTTGTCAACGGACCCCCAGGAAATGAGGCGTCACAGTTAGTGACGATCAACACATCCAAGGTCATGAAGACATTCCTCTACTTGTATGAACTAGTGGAACATGTAGAAGGTTGGAAACCAACCTCATGGTGGAAATGAGTTTTGATATAGGTGAAGAAGTTGTAATATTTTATATAAATTTTTTTAATAAGTTTACATTAATAATGAACAAACTATAAGTCTTTCTCATTATTTAGCACATAAAAGAACACAAAGTGGAAGGATAATTGGGACAAGCCCAAGCAATTAGATTAATAACAACACAGAAAGGACTGGAACACCTCCAAATGCACCAGTCAATGTGGCATGTTCTAGTCTCATCGAAACCTCCACATGTAAGAATGTTAATTGATTTATTAAACATTAATTTTTTTTTTTTTAAAGTTTCGTAGACGTATCCATGTTAAAGGTATACAAATATTGAATTTGTTGTCTTTATATAATTGGTACATTTATCATAAAAAATTGTATTCATTTTATATCATATTTAGGTAGATGAAGTTGATATAGTTTTAACTTAAATGATGTCTTAATGTTTATTAATTGTTATAAGTTCTAATATGCGGCACTTAGGATGAATGATAATGATAACAAAAGAAGAGTCATAAATCGGAAAGATCAAGGTGTTGGGAATGTGGAGGACATTGCAACTAATGTAACATTGGAAGCAAGTGGAACACATGCATGCTAAGCATAAAAATAACTCCACATGAAAGCATGCTAAACTAGTTTAAATGAACAAGTTACCTCATATTTGGATTTTTTATTGTTTTTTTAATTATAAACTTAATAAATATAAAGCTATAAAAATGTTTAGTTGGTTAATACCATTTGTATTATTTAGATTCATTATCTTAAAACTCATTCCATTTTATTTTGAACATAAGTAAATTAAAGTTTTAGCAATTTATTTGCATGAAAGAAAAATTATTATGTTATTTATTTGTATTTTTAAATGCATTAGATTATAAAATAGAAAATATACTATGTAAGTACATTATTTTTAGAAACTATATTGGTATTGAATTACATCACATGTTTTATTAACTAATTTTATAATTTTCATTGCTCGATTAATGCGAATGACATAACGATAGTACGAGTTGACACAAATCAACATATGCAAGATATTGGTAATGTAAGATGACAATCCATAAATGTTATCTGAAAATTACAAGATTCACGAGAAACGTAAACATAGCAAAATTTCACAATAGCATGATGGATTTGAAAAGTCCACATTGAACATGGTGAACTAGTTTAATTGGATGTGTTAAAAAAAATGAATTTTCTTCTTTTTATGATAGACTTTCATTGAAAGAATGTGTACATTAGAAAAGTAGTTCACTTTATTTTCGAATAGATTGGAATATAATTAAAATTATGAACTCTGGTATGCTTATTTAACACATATTTTTTTGTTAAATTATTTTGTGATAATTAATTATTATAATTTTGTAATGTTTAGCTCAAAGAATAACCCGTAGTCATAGTTGAACAATCAGTGTAGATGAAGTCATGCAAGGGTCAAGGAATGTAGAGGATACCATAGGCTATGGTACATTGAACATGAATCAGATACCTTCCTATCCCAATAACACCCCTACCACCAATGGTGATTGTACCCTTTAGTAAGATTTTAATTAAGCTTGTTAGACATGTCATTTTCTATGATATATTAGCCTTACTATTTGAAATATGTTTTAATACTATATTTATTTGGTTTAATGACATTGCTCTAAATTATTAATTTGTAATGTTTAAGTTGAGATAAAATCAAATGAACTTTCTACTATAATTTAATTACAACAAACATTTGAGGCTACAAATTTATTTTTATATAAGTTGATTATCCTATAGAACATATGATAAATGGGGATTAATTAGGTTCACATGCATTATTATAGGAACATATTAATTTTGAATTGATTTTTATTGTCTTAAGTTGAATTAAAGTTATATTAGCTTTGTATTGATATAATTTAGTTTCAATGAACATATGAAAGTTTAAGGTATATATAAATATATTTCTATGCATATTTGGATTAGCCTTATAGAAAGAATATGACAATTGTTATGACAACATTTTATTTTTTTAAACAAGGGTTTATGTGCACTAATTAATATTAATGATCAATGTGTAGAACGTAGAAAAGTTTGAGGAAAGATTCGAGGTGTTGGGACTAACAAGTTGATTCAAGCAAATGAAAGTCATCCAATTGGTGGCGTTGAGATTAAACCAGAATATAATGCTCTAATCGGTGTCAATAATAGTATAATGAAATCAGAGACAGGGATCATTGCAAGAAACTATGCACCATTGGATGTTGAGAAGTGGGTTGATATATCCGAGAGTGATAAAGTTTTCATGATGGAGAAATTGCAAGTATAATGTTTACAGATAATTAGAATTTGATGTATAATTATTTTATTATTTTTTGTTCAATCTAATGTTAGTAATGTGATTAAATTTAAATCACTAATGAAATGATGCTTCATATATTACATGTATACCTACGAATTTATAGGAGTGAATAGTAATGCGAACCTTTTTAATTTAAAGTTAGAAGTATTGAATGAAAGTGTCATATTAACTTAAAGATTGCAAGATTGATGTTGTTAAATTTTTTTTTTTTGTTGTTGATACTATATAAGTATAAAACCCGGGAAAAATTAAAACTTTTTTAAATATGGTAAAAACGGTAAAATTGTCGAAATGGTTCAAGGAAGCTTGGAAAATATTCTAGAATATGGATGAAGAAACGGACTTCACCATTGGATTAGATAAGTGAAATACAGTTACCGAAGAAAATTTTCATTAAATTAGGGCAGTTGGATTTTCTTTTCACGATTTCGGTGGCGGGCGTCTAGTGACTCCGAGGCGGGTACATGAGAATCTCGGGAGTTAGGAAATAACTCAAGTAAAGTTCATTTAAAATAAAATGATTTTGAACAGAGACGAAATAAATTATTTTAGGGCAGAAACGGACTCGAATGAGTAATAGACACATGGCGCGATATGGACCATGTCTCCAAATTTAAGAATTAAGTTAGACAAATAAGGCAAAAATAAAATTAAATCAATTTTGGGGCAGAGCAGATTTTCCGCTGGTGAAGAAAAGAAAACCTGTAGAGTGAGAGAGGGAGAGAAAAGAAAAAGAAAAAATCAAAACTTCTTGTAACGCCCCAAAAATACCCTAAAATTTTTATAATAATTTTATTATATGTTTAGGGTATAAATCGAGCAAATGGAATTTTCAGGAATTGATAAATGATTAAATGAAAATGTTAAATGATTATATGATGAAAATGAGTATATGATTGAATGATATATGCTAAGTGATTAAATGTGGTCAGACAGGAAATTAAACTCAAGTGAAAAATGCAAATTTGGAATTTGTGAAATAAGGACCTAAGGGTCTAATGAAAATGAACTTAAATGCCAAAGAGAATTCAATGAGAAAGGAAAAGTAAATTGAAGTGCTAAAATGAGAAAAATGAGAAATGAAATAATGAGAAAGCCAAACAATGCTTAAGGAGGAAAATGAGGACCTAAGGGTCATTTGAGACTAAGTTATATGTCTAAGTTTGATTATTGAGATTTGAAGTGAAAATAAAATGAAATGTGGGCTATATAGTAAATTAGGAGAACTTAACTCAAAAATGGGTTTTGGTAGAGCCAAGCGAGCCTTGAGGAAATAGGGGTTTTAAAGGCGAAATTTTGAGTCTAAGAAGCTCATTAAGAGCAAAAACGTTTTGGAGAGAAAAGGGGAGAGAAAATGGAGCTTTAGGGCAAAGAGATCAAGTTTTTGGTGGCAATCTTTCATTCTTCTAAGAGATCAAGCAACCTCTGAAGATTTGAAGAGATTCAAGGTAAGAAATCAAATACTAATTCCATCTTTTTGTGATTTTGATTTTGGGCAAAAACCCTAAGTAAGTAAAGGGGTTTGTATTGGTTTCTAAACCACTTTGGGGTTGTTTTGGGTTGAGTTTGAAAAGTATTGTTGGTTGGATTGGTTTTGTGTAATGTTTGTAAAGGAAATATTGGGTTTTCAAAGAAATCTTTGTCAAAATTTTGTCATAACCCCTGTTCTTGTTTTGACTATAGGTTAAGTTATAATCATCCAAATGAAGTGATTCCAATTGGTAAAGAACCATAAGCAATAGGGATACAAATGTATTGAAGGGACTAGAGCAAATTGTAACTCTAAGGCTTCTGAATATGGGCTTAAAGGTGAGTTTGGGTAGCTCATGGGTATGCTCTGTTCTAGGTTTTGTTATGGTGTTTTGGCCATAAGTTGAGTTTCACTCATCCAAATTGAGTGATTCAAAATTTTGGGTAAGATAGACTTCTAGGGGAATAATTTAATTAAAGGAAGTGTATGCAAATTGTTACCCAAGTCGTGAAATCTTTCAAGTCAGTATGTGTAAACAATCGGTCTGCTTTTACCAAATTAGAAATTAATATGGATGTAAAATAAATAACGAGTTTTGGTGATCGAAATTGGATGATTCCATTGGATAAACATAGAACCATAGCTTCAAATTATTAGAAGGAACAATTACCAATTTATGGACTTAAGACTCAAAAAAAAAAAAAAAAAACGATGGGTGATCCGTAGATTGAAAATTCATGATTTGTAGATTTGAATGATTTAGTACATGTAGAGTGCACATAACTTGAAATGACCAATGAATTATGGTCAGATATAATGAAATGAATATATATATATATATATATATATATATATATATATATATATATATATATATATATATATATATATGTTATGTATAGTAAGTCACATTGAAAAATGTCTAAGCATTGTTTATAATGTATGATTTGATTTAAGCCCCGAAACAAAGAGATAATTGTATAGAACCACTAAGCATGAAAATTCTTAGCGCGTTGTTTTTGTCATCGTGCAGGTACCAAGTAGAAAGTAGCATGACTAAAGATTGCGGTAGTCAGTCCCCAACGAATGAATTATAAGTAAAATGCTCAGGATCCATTACATATCATTCCATTCATGATATTTTCTCATCATTTGCATTGAATTCAATGATG
This sequence comes from Tetrastigma voinierianum, assembly GCA_016808115.1. Classification (NCBI taxonomy): domain Eukaryota; kingdom Viridiplantae; phylum Streptophyta; class Magnoliopsida; order Vitales; family Vitaceae; genus Tetrastigma; species Tetrastigma voinierianum. The sequence goes on along the minus strand of JAEQBH010007523.1, from coordinate 68,780 downwards.
TAAAGTCTTCATGAGAAGAATATAGTTTTGACTCATTTTATTTGGATATTTATGGAATGTGTTTTAAAGAGGTGAACTCTAAGAATATCATTTTGTAAATGTATTTGAAAGGCATGGAATCTGAATTGTATAAATACTTATTAAAAAACGATTTATGAACCACTATTAAATTAAGGAATGTATATATATTCTCTTATGTCAAATAATGTGATTAGGTCATGATATATATACCCATAAATAATTATGTTTTAAATGAATATTAATTATTCATATTAGAAATGGGGCACTATGAAATGTGTTTTAAATGAATAGGTCTTTAAAAGGTAAAAGAGGCGCTGCATTTAGAGTAGTATCGAGCCTGGAGTTTAGGCGGTTCTGAAATGATTTTGAAATTGTTTGTAAATGATTTTTGAAATTTTATGACATGCATTGCATTTACATATAAAAGGATGGCGTGACTACGATCACGGACTTATTTAGTCTTAACCGATCGGGCATGGATAGTTCGGGACCCACGTAGGGTGAGAGGTGACTCGAGAAGTCGCGAATAACTTTGCCAGTGTGGATGGTGGGCAAGCATCCCATGCTCCACCGATGAACGACCAAGGTCAAGCGACAGAAGGTGCTATGGATATTCTCTAGAAGATATCCCATTTGATCAAATTTTCCTTTTATTACCCTTTGGTCCTCAAACTCTCTTCTAGTATACTCTGAAGTTGGTCATTTCTATTCCCCAGCATCATCTTCTTATCTTATGACTTTTATATCCTATTTTGACAAATTTCATTTTTACCCTTGTATCCTATACAAATTCCTGGTTTCAAAATTTTCTCACTTAGCAAAATAATAATTATGAAAAATTTCAAAATGCACTTATAATATACCCTAATTATGTTTAAAAGCCAGCTAGGATGTATTTCGAAATTATTCTGATTCTCCCCCTTAAAATAAATTTAGATCCTCGAAATTATCGAGTGAAGAGTTGAGTCTTGTACCCTTATTGTCGTCTGGTTCCCATGTCGCTTCTTCCATCTTAGTGATGTTGCGAAAGCACCTTTACTAGAGGGACTTGCTTGTTCAGTAAGCGTCTTTATTGCGATCTAGATAGCTTTGGCTCTTCACCCCAGTGAAATCTTCTTATACTTGTACCTCTTGGGCGCTAATATGCGATGTGTTAGAGCGATATCTCCAAAGTATGAACATGGAATGCATCATGTAATTTGGCTAACTTTCACAGAGGAGTTCCAAAGCGATGCGTTCTTGGTCGGCTCTTTCTAAATCTCGTAAGAGGCGGTGAATCTTGGACTCATTTTCCTTTTCTTCCAAAGCGGAGTATCTTTTTCCACGGAGATACTTTTAAAAACACTTTGTCTCCGACTTCAAACTCTATATCCTTTGTCTTCAAATTAGCATAAGAATTTTGTCTATCACTGGTAGCTTTTAACCTCTGTTGAATAACCTGAACTTTTTCTTCCATGTCTTTTACTAAATCAGGACCAATAATCTTATGCTCATTCAACTATGTACAACACATAGGAGTTCTACATCTTCTTCCATACAAGGCTTCATCAGGGGGCCATACGTCTTTGGGCGATAAGCGTTGTTATAGAGCAAATTCCATGAGAGGATATCTATCCTAACTTCGGAAAATCTAATAAACAGCCCAGTATATATTCCAACACACAGATCACTCTTTCGGACTATCAATCTGTTTGTGGATGGAAACTGATCTTAAGAATTCAGTCTAAAGTACCAAAAGTGATATAACAATTCCTTCAAAACCTTGGCCGTAGCGTGGATCGTGGTCGGACACTGTGTGATAAAGGGAATCCCATGCAATCGACAATTTCGATCGCATGTTCCGGCTAGATGATCCATGGAGTAGTCAGTCGGGCCGATAGGAATGCGAACTTGGTCGATTTGTCCTAATTACCCCAGCGCATCATGTTTCCTTTGGTGAGGCTTAGGATACAAAATCCATGGCAGTATTATCCCACTTCCATTAGAAATTGGAAGAGTTAATCGCCGGATTGTACTTGGTGTTGACCTTTGCTTGTTAACCGTGGACACTTAGACACGTGCTCGAAATGTCCTTTTCGTCCCCTCGCCACTAGTAATCTTTGTTTCATATCCTGGTACATCTTATTACCTCCAAGGTGCATGGTGAAAACAATATTATGGCTTTCATATAATATCTTCTTTCTCAAATCCATAACATTTGGTATACACATAATCTACTCTTATACAACAAACCTCCACTTTCATTTATGGCATAATCAGTCTTGTCTCCAGTACTGACTAACTGCACTATCTCTTGTAATTTGGCATCATCTTTTTGAGCATTTACTATCATTTGCTTCAAATTCGGTATAACTCTCAATTGAGCCAAAAGGGTTCCATCAAGTGCAAGTCTCTAATCATAATCTTTCAAAGTCAAAGCAGAAATCATTTTCCTACTTAAGGCATCCGTCACTACATTTGCTTTTCTCGGGTGGTAGTCGATTGTGTAGTCATAATCCTTAAACAATTCTAACCACCGAAGTTGCCTCAAGTTCAAATCTTTCTGAGTTAGCAAATATTTCAGACTCTTATGATCAATGAAAATTCTACATTTTTCTCTATATAAATAGTGTGACCAAATTTTCAAGCGAATACTACAAATTTGCTAACTCAAATCATGAGTGGGATAGTTTTGTCAAGTAGAACATTGTCTGAAGCATAAGCCACCCTTTGTTAATCATGCGTCAATACGCGTCCCAAACCTATCCTCAAGCATCTTGTCTGTAGTATGATCCCTCTTGAGTAGAATTTCGAATCAACAACGGTGCTTCAGCGGTATTTCTTTAACCTTTCAAAGGCTGGATTAGTAAACATCATCCCTCGAACTTCACTCCTTTACGGAGTAATGCATAAGTGAGGGGATCTTATAACTAAAAATCCTTTATCTGAATCTCAGATAATAGCTGCTAAGCGAAACTTTTCACCTGATTTACATTTCTAGAGTTTCCAATTCATAGGCTTTGCTTCAATTTTCATTAGGTCACTCTAATACCTTCAACGAGATACAATATGACCTGAATGACCTTCCCTTAAGCGAAAATCACATTTACTTAACTTTGCAAATAACTTATTCTCTCTCGAAATTTCTTGATACCTATCCTCAATAAGTATTCATGTTCCTATGCATCTTTAGAGAATACACCAAGATATCATCAATCCTTCCACAACAAATTGATCCAAATATGGGTGGAAAACCTATTCATCAAGTCCATAAATGCGTGACGTTGAGTCGGCCCAAAATGGCATTACTATAAACTCATAGTGGCCATAATGGGTTACGAAGAAAATTTGTTCCCGGGACATCGACCTCTTTTACCCGGAGTTGATAATATCCCGATCGCAAGTCTATCTTTAAAAAGACACTTACTCCTCTCAACTGATAAAATAAATCCTCTATTCTTGGAAATGGATACTTATTCTTAACTGTCACTTTGTTTATTTGTCGGTAGTCAATGCACATCTGAAGAGTGCCATCTTTCTTCTTAACAAATAAAATGGTAGCACCCAATTGAGACCTTCGTCCGGATAAACCATTACCCAATAGCTCCTGTAGTTGAGTCTTCAACTCTTTCAGTTCAGTTGAAGCCATACGGTAGGGTGCCCTCGAAATAGGAGTCGTTCCCTATACTATTTCAATAGAGAGATCCACTTCTCTTTCAGGTGGTACTCCTGGTAATTCCTCGGGAAACACATCAGGATCACAGGAATATTTTTGAAATTCACTTGGTCTCTTTTGGAGTCAAGAATCAAAGCCAAAAACTACAACCTTTTCTCATAAAGCAATCGGGCTTCCATAGGTAAAATAACTTCGGTATTGATTCGGATGGATCTGCTGTACTATTACTTGATAGGTCGAACATTTAAAGCATGGCTATTTCTTATCACAATCGACTATGGCCCGATGTTGGATAGCAATCCATTCTAATATTAAATCAAATTCATTGAAAAGGAAAGCAATTAGATCAACCAAGATTCCCTATAAATTGTACCAATGAGACAATTCTTATACAAGCGGTTGACTCTGGCTCTTATGCCACAGAGGACTTGCATAGCGAGAAAGTGTAATGCAGCTCTCTGAGAAGGCAATTTATTACTCATTTGTTCCATGCATATATATGAATGTGTAGAGCCCGGATCAATTAAAGCATACAAGTCAATATCAAAGAGAGTGAAAGTACCAGCAATAACCCCCGGTATGTCCGGATCTTCATGAGCTCTCATACCATAAGCTCGGGCTGAATTTGTAGTAGCGAGACCGATTCACTTGTCTCGAAGCACTACTCTTCCTTGTGAACCATACGTCCTGCCACCGCCTGCGAGTCTATGGAGGTACATTTGACCTCCTCTACACGCTGCCAGGGAATTCTATAACTTCCGTCTGATGAATGATTGGCTATTACATGATGGTGCTCACTTAACTGGAAACACCCAAATTACTCGTCTACAAACCATAATGATTTCCATAGCAATGCGGGCATACGGCTCTTTTATATCTGTAGATTGGGGTATAGGCGAACCATAGCATAATATAGTAGGTCATGTCTCGATCCTTGTGGTGATAACATCTTGAATCAGCTTGTGACTCTGCAGGTCTTTTTCTGAAGGAACCCCTCTTTGAAACTTTCTCTTTCTTTCTTTCTTGACTCTTCACTTTAGACTTCTCGATTTTATACTGCTTGTACTAGTTGATTTAGTACCGAAAGTGCTATTTTGAGTCTGACTGCAAGATAGGTTTTGAGTGCTTTTTTGCGTACTAGTCATATTAATTAAGTAGATTGACATGTGCGGTCAGGTTAGTACTGCGATTTTTGTTTCGAGGTTGTTTTGGTAGTTTTACGGGTTTAAGTAAGCGAGTCACCATCATATCAAGCATCGAATTTACTTGTTGCTTTGTAAGAGTTCGTATGAATTTTCATCATTCATCAAGCTGGGATGAAGAAATATATAATTTGGAAGATCGTCTGGGCTAAAGGATGTAGTAAATTGCTTGAATTTAAGCTGTGGCATAGCGAAATTTTTGCAATCATAAGCGAAATTTTTGCTATAGCTAAATTTTCGCTATGAAATATGAAAACCGCTATGATAAGCGAAATTTCGCTATCATATGATTTAAGCTATCATAGAAAATTTCAATCATAAGCAATTTTCAATTTTAAATTATGGTAAATTTTAAGTATGATAGGCGAAAATTAGCTATCGATAAGCTATCATAGCGAAATTTACGGCTATCATAAAGCGAAAATTATTGTGCATATGAAATTTACGCTATGTTTTTTGTGATCCAAATGACTCCGTTTTGATTAATTCCTCTTTTTCCCTCAATGTAATCATATTATTTAGGTTAGTTTGATATTTTCGCATGTTTGTGGAATTTCTACAGTATGTTATGACATTTTATAACCTAACATAATTGTTTCACGTGAAGCATCAGGCCACATTTTAAGTTTTGCATTTTCTCTATTTCTACCACCTCTAACATCTGAAACTTTTAATTTTCAACTTTTATGAGATGTTCAGCTCAAAAGGATCTTTGTTAACCTCATTACCTACGAAAGGGATTGTAATTAGTTGAATATGAGGTTTTGAAGTGTTCCTCTGTTTTTTATGAAAAGCAAGATATTTAAATATTTGGATTCATTTTCAAACTGGTTCCCCAATGTTATTTATTATATTTTCTTTTCAAATAAATAACTGGCATGTTTGGGTTTTGACATTCTTAATATATGGTAGATGTGAAATATTGAATATGTTTCATTTCACTTAGAAATAGATTAAATCTTTTCATGTTGGAACATTAAATATAAGATAAATATATGGTTTCGATCAGATATTGCGGGTGAATTTTAAAGTTAAGCAAGATAGGTTTTTGGAAACGACTATATATCATTACCCTAATGCGAGAAATAACTTGAGGACACCTATAACCTCATCATACCAAACTAGTGACCCAAGACTAAGGAGGTCTTCCTTCACATCTTATTTTAAACCTTTGATTAAGCTTAGGTAATGACAACAACCACTTTTTAATGCAAATCCGAAAATCGAATAGAAAGCCTCACCATTTTGAATCATTATACAAGTCATTTGTAAGACGAAAACCCGTCACGTGTTCGACCTAGAAGCGGCTATCACTACTTGATAGCTTGACTACGATAGGAGGAAATTTAGGATACAAATATTGTTGATTAGGATCGGCGTATTGTGGCACGAATCACTATTGGCCAAAATTGACAACTTCTAGCGAAGTAACAGCTATGAGGTACCTTTTGATGGACTCATATAAGCCCTCTATCAAGCGTCTACATCTGAATTTTTAGTAAGACGGATTAAATTGCATATTTACTAAGACGGCTGAATTATTTATCATATTCAACCATTATCAGTTTCCCTTATCTTAGAGTCAAGAATTGCTTCCATTTTGACTCCTTGTAATCATCAATGACATACTTCGTATTAAACTCTGTGACGAAGTAGTCCCATGTAACTGGATCTGGAACAGTGAATTTCTCAAAACCAGTTTCCACTAATCGTAAGTTGCACCTTGCAGCAATGAAACTGCACATGTGGCCTTTGGTGCGGACACTCCTTCATCACAGAGAGCCCTTTCCGAGTTTTCAAGCCAAAATTAGGCTTTAGTCGGACTCTTCCATGCCATGCCACAGGTGCTTCCACTCCATGCTTTCTTCACTTGAATCACTTGGAGCTCGAGGCGTAGTCGATCTAAGACCCTTGCCATATCCTGAGGAGATTTTTACCAATCTTCAAATTGAAGCATATTCATTTAATGAATCAGTTATGGACTAGAAGCATATTCATCTAAAGTTGAAGCTTTCAAGCTAATTTCATCTGACTTCTGAGTGGATCCATTCTAGACGATACACAAAAACAAGGACATCCGCAATAGGCCAACACAATTATAGGTACATCCTTAATCTAAGACTCGTCCAGAAATGCCTAAACCTAGGCTCTGATACCAACTTGTCACACCCTCAGTCCCCCGCCTAGGCGGATGAAGGGGGCACAAACCTATATTGGGACTCTTTACTTGCTTTTTTAGACATTGGTGGGCCCAAGTCTTATAACTGAATCAAAATATCATATACATAGATACAAAATAAAACTACCACCATAGTGGTGTTTATAGTGTCAACACATACAGTCCTCAGTCCCATTTACATATACATATACAAAAACTGGACATTTACATTTACATAATTGATGAGTCAAAAACTCATTGAATTTTTAGTCTATTTTTCTGATTTTATTTACAATGTAATTGCTTGTTTTTATGCAGAAATATGTACTATTTACCAAATTTATATTTTGCAGAAATTTAAAGCGAGAAATGAAAATTCAGTGAGAATCAAAGTGAAAACAGATCAATGGCGGTGAGGTGTGACGGAGAATCGGTCGCGACCCGGTCATACTATACTAAATGAAAAGCTGTTGCGATAAAAGAGAAGTTGCTGAGATAGAAAAAGGGCTTCAAGGAAGGATTCTATGTTTCGACACCATTCTAAGGTCACGACAAGTAATTCAGTAGCACATCAGTTTTGAAGTCACGACAGAGAATTTAGGTCACGATTAGAAGTGATAACAAGCCCCACAAAAATTGTTTTGACAATGGAAAACTTGCTGAGACCAAGACAAAAGGAACTTCAAGGAAGATCATGTCGTGAAACATCGTTTTGAGGTCGCGACACGAAAAGAAGACATTCTTGGTCGCAATAGATAATGGATGTCAAACCAAGAAGGAATGCTTAATGGACTTGTAAGGTCTCTACCAGGAAATTTGAGGCTGCGACAAAAATATAAGTTGGAGACACCAATCGAGGTCGCAACACAGGTCGTGTGTGACATAAAAGCGAGCTAAGCAGGTTACAAAACATGTTGTGACTAAGTTTGAGCCCTTGCTACAAAAAAGGTAAAGAAGGACCTACTCGATCGCGACACACTTTCTAAGTCGCAGCACGAAAGGAAGTGAGACCGGGGATCAAAATGGCTAACTGCTTGAAAGGGTGTCGCGACACAAAAATGTAAATTCGCGACACGAAAGGCAGCCATTCGATCCACGTACACTTTTTTAAGTCACGACGATGAAAATTGAGATTGAAGAAGCGGTTGACAATAAGAAATGAAGTTGCGACATGATGAGGAGAAATAATGTCGCGACATGCTTTTGAGGTCGCAACATAAATTTCAACAAGGAAAAGAAACGATTGGAGAGTGACCTAAATCCCATGTCACAACAAGACAATGAAGATAAGAATTTTAAGTCACCAACATGAAAAAGGAAGTCATGGACTCAAGAATCGCGATCGACAAAAGAAATGAGGTCGCGACATTGAATTGAGGTCGCGACACCGAATGCAGTAGACAACAAGACAACCAAGTCGTGACATGGAACTGAGATCGCGACAAAGAATTTATTAAAGGGTAAGAAAAACGTGGTCGCAACAAAGATCAACATAGCTGATAACAAAAATGATGTTGCGACATGGAATTGAGGTCGCGACATATATTTCAACAAAAGAAAGAACAATGTCACGGCTGTGAATTGCCATGATTAAAGAACTACTGACACAACCTAACGACTAACGCCGAGACAAGAAAATAAGCGGCATCAAGAAGTCGAGTCACGACCTTCTTAAAGTCTCAAGACAACTGAAAGGTGTCGCAACCTGAAAGAGAAGCTGCAACCAAGAAGCAAAGAGGCTGACAACATAAATGATGTCGCGACAAAGAAATGTAGTAAAGGCAGAGAGAGTCAGGTCGCGACATGGTCTGAGGCTGCGTACCAATTCCTCGAAACAAGAAAGGAGGCGTCGCAAAACTGAGTTCCTCTCACCGCCGATATTCAACATACACGTACAAAGAATTCATGTCGTGACCACTAATCAAATTGCAACTGAAGAAACAAGTTGCAACATAAAACATCATGTCATAGCTCAACAACTGCAAGTACATAGAGAAAGAAATTACACTAGCTCAGGTCACGCACCGACCGACAAAACTGTACTAGATTTTACCGCGACAAGCTTCGAGGTCGCGACCTAAAAATCAAAGTGAGCTAGGCCATTGAATTTGGGGTGGAAATCCACCTGAGCCTTGGAATCGTGCCTAATTTTCAAGGTTAAAATAGGGCGTATTACAGCTTTAGTAAAGAAGCCTGCTTTTTCTGAAACCCACTGTCTGGGAGGAAGAGGAGGAAAACTCACTGTATGTTTTTAGAATTTTTTTTTTTTTTACTTTCTTTCTTTCTTTTCTTTAGATCTAAACGAGTACTCTGTTAGAATGTAGAAGTTGGATTTAATTTTTATTCTCCTTTCCAATTACGGTCTGGAATCAATGAAGTTCAGACAATTTTTGGAATTCGTTTCTTCCAGGGAATTATAGTTACAGTGGATGTTCTTGATCAACACTCCATCAGATTGTGATTTCAGAATTATAGCACAACTTCACTAGATTGGATTTATTGTTAGCGCAATTTTTCTCGCATAAATTAAAGAGTATGGACCTCCTGGATGTAATTTATTCATGATGTGGTTTGCTGAATGGACCTGTTCCCAATAGTAGTATCGAATACCCTTCCAAGGTATGTATCCTGCTTTGATTTTCAGGAGACCCTCTAAGTGACACAGAGAGGGAGATTCCTGAGAGTTGGAAACATCTAATTGGTGGGTATGTTAGACTACCATTGAAGAACTATTGAGCTCTGAGAGTTCACTTAGATAAATTCCCAGTTCACTCATAATTGATGTAAGAGGGGAATGTTTATCAATTTAAATAATCAGAGATTTCACTTTAATCTGTTGGAAAGCTCCTGAACCTGTGTTAGTTGAGATCTAATCAAGGGAATGGAAATATCCACTAGATCTAAAGGATGAGTCATCAATCAAGTTGTAGAAATTTTGCAACAACCTTTACTTGGGAAGCAAGAAATCTGCAGTCTCAAGAAATGAGTATGAAGTATTGAGAAAGAAAAATACCCAGATCTTGTTAAGATTGTGCAGAGCACAAGTAACTGGTTAGACCCTTGTCTTTGAGAGAAGCATGGACTCTAGTCAGTGAATTATGGAGAAATCCAACCGCATTTTTAAGCATCTCGACAACCAAATCCAAAGACAAAACAAAGGTAACAATGCATGATGGTGCTGTAATCGGGTTGTTTCACGCATTTCTTTGATGGTGTTCATTTTTACAGAGAACTGGATGGTCCAAATTCCATTATAGTTTATATAATTTCATTAGCTTATTTTCATATCCTAAGTTGTAGATGCTCTCTTTAGGACAATTATCCTTAAATTTCTAGTTGATAAATTGTATCATTGAGGTCCAGATAGTATGGATCTTGAGTAGTTGGGGTAGTTGATTTGAAGAATCCAAGTCAATCTCTGTGGGAATGATATCTGGACTTACATCCATTTTTTACTACTTCAGATGACCCTTCACGGCGACTGCTAGTCATAGACTAAACCTATCCATAATTCCAGAACATTAACTCAGTTTTATTAAATTTTAAGAAAACTCAAGTCCAATTTGACATGGCTACAGGAAAATTGTAAGGATCCTGTATAGGTGTTAAGTTGAGTTGTTTAGTCTATATCTTCACAGAAAAACAAGTTTTATGGCGCCTTGCTGGGGATTGAAAGGATTTTAATAAATCAATATTATGATAAAAGAGAGAAGTTCTAATTTGGACATTTTTCTTTATTTTATAAAAGAAATGCACAAAAAAATAGTTTTGATAGCAGTGGCTGCATAAGCTACTGATCTTTTAGAGAGCTTGAATGATATATGGATTCAGGATACCACTCAAGCCTAATTTATCTCAATACGCCTACTTCGTGAGGTTACTAATGCACAGGAAGCTAGAATCAAATCTGCTTATTATAGATTCTGAATTTGAAAAAACACTAAGAAGCTTAAGAAAAGTAAGCAGAGCAGAAAAAGCAATCATGACATATGAAAGAATTGATCAGACAGTTGAACAAGAAACAACAGCAGAAAGGCCTCCAATTCAAGATACAGTGGAGGATTTCTATAGCCTCGTCATCCGCACACTCAGCAATGTGACAACCCGTTGTAGAGGCCAACAACTTTGAGCTAAACCAAAGATATTGATCACCATGGTTCACAGAATCAATTTACTAGCCATCCCAATCGGGAAGATCCTGGTAATAACACCCCGGCATTCCTCAGGATGGCAAACACAGTTAAGTTGAATGGTGTGAGACTAGAGGTGATAAAGCTACACCTCTTCCCTTTTTCCTTAAGAGATATTACAACCACATGGTATGAATCATTACCATATGGCTCAGTTGATACATGGGAAGAGTTGGTGGAAGCATTCCTAAGCAGATTTTTCCCCCCCATCCCTCACAACTGAAAGAAGAAGGGAAATCATAGTGTTCCAACAAAGGGAGGATGAAAGCTTGTATACGGAATGTGGTACAAAAGGTCGTTGAAGAGATGTCCTTGGGTGCATGGCATAGATCTGAACACGTCTCTCAATAAATGGATATTGTCTATCACTCTCTGAATGATACTTCTAAGGGTATCATATATGCTTCTTGCTGTGGAACATTCAAGAGGAAAAGTGCAAAGGAGGTAAGGGATTTGATAGCAGACCTAGCCAAATGCAACATGAAAGTTCCATCTGAGTTTACAAGGAGCTACAGCAAAGTAAGAGGGAGTGGAGTCATTGAGCTTAACAAGATGATTTCCATGGAAGCAAAGTTAGATGCTATTATGCACAGGATGGATAAATAGGATAAAAAACTACATTCTGCCCATGAGATCGAGCAAAGAGAGAAAAAATCAGAGAAGTGTTGAGATTCACTAATGAAGATCCTTATGCAGTTGAGGAGGCCAATTACCTGAATGAACAGAGAAGCTATCATTTCAAGCCGAATCCCAACTTGCCCACACACTACAATCCAGCACTAACGAACCATGAGAACTTCTCATATGGTAGAGGAGCATCACAAGGCCATAAACAAAAGGCACTTCAAGAAGGGATATCATCCAAATTAAGGTTCCAAAGATGTTAGCAGCAAGGAGAGCAAAGAAATGAATATCAAGGTCAGAAGAGGACCCCGTCGCTTAAGGAGCAGAGCGTCGCAGCTCATGGGGATAACAAAAGTCGGCTTCACACCCATGAACAAAATTTATCAGTTGGAAGCTCTAAATCCAACTCACAAATGTTTCAATCAAACACCAATGCTTCCCCGAAGAACTGGAAACACAAAGCAAGTAACCTGCCTTGACCTTGCAGAACCAAAACAAGAATGCATTCCCTAGTGACACTCAGAAAAATCCAGAGGACTGTATGGAAGTCCAGTTGAGGAGTGGCAGGGAAGTGAGTAACAGCAGAGTAGAAGAGAAAGAGAAGACTAATAAAAAAGAAGAGAAGGCAACTGGAGAAGATAATGGAAAGAGCATGACAGAGAGGACAACAGAAACAGAGAAGGTGTGCAACCAAAGTGTACTGAGAAAAGCAAAGGAGCGTAAAATGTAAGGAGAAGGTTAAAGCTTACACCCTTGCAGTCCCATTTCCACAGAGGATTCAGAAGGCAAAGAAGGAAGAACAATTTTCTAAATTCTTGGAAATTTTCAAGAAGATAGAAATCAGTATTCCTTTTGTAGAGGCATTGACTCAAATGCCCAATTATGCAAAAAATTTTAAAGATATACTGAACAGGAAGAAGAAGATAGCTGAGGAAGGAATAGTGAACTTAATTACCACTTACAGTGCAGTTATTCAAAGAAGTTTACCAGAAAAAATGAAGGACCCAGGCAGCTTCACCATTCCCTGCTCAATAGGGAAACATGAGTTCAAGAAGGCCTTACATGACTCGGGAGCCAGCATCAACTTGATGCCCCTATCAGTGGTACAAAGATTGAGTTTGGGGGAACTTACCCCAACAATTACACTATAGATGGTTGATAGATCCATGGCTCAACTAGAAGGTGTTCTTGAAGATGTGCTGGTCAAGGTAGGGAAATTTATCTTCCCTGTGGACTTTGTGGTTATGAAAATGGAAGAAGACAACCAGGTTCCTCTATTGTTATTAGGAAGCACCTTTCAAGAACTAGAGCGCCTCTTTAATTGATGCAAAGGGTGAGCTGACCCTAAGGGTGGGAAATGAAGCAGTGCACTTCAATCTTGACAGAAGCTTGACACAATATGATGTTGATGCAGAAAATTGTAATGTTGTAGATAACAGTAGTACTATAAGTTTTAACTTGATCTTTGATTGTAACCTTCAGCATTCTATCAATGAAAATGAGATGAATTTCCAGTATCTTGAGAGTGTTGATTATGAAATGCTGCATTCCAGTTTGCAAAATATGGGAACAGTCTTGAGTTTGAATGAAAACAGTCAAGAAAATTCAAGCAACCAGGAAAAAAAAGTTACTAAATGAGAGACTAGTGCAGAAGGGTTAATTTTGAAAGAATTGCCCAAATATCTCGAAATATGCTTTCTAGAACCGTAGTGGGGAAACCACATCATATCAATTGAATTGACTTAAAATGAAGAACAAAGGTCATTTAGAGATTCTAAGGAAATATAAGGAGGCTATTACCACCTAAGATCTAAAGGGTATCGCCTTCTATTTGCATGCACAAATCCTCGCCTAGCTGATGATGCAAAACATCGCTTGAACAATCAGCAAATAACCCTATGATGAAAGATGTTGTAAGAAAGGAAGAACCAACATGGCTAAATGCGAGATTTATTTATGCAATATCGATACCTCTCGCGAGCCCAATTCATGGTTCCTGGCATCGGTGGATTCACTAAGGATCGTAAAATGAGGAATGAACCGATTCCTACAAGAACCGTGGACAGACCCTTCCCGCACCTTATCTAAACTCTTGTCTCCGAGGATCCCGCCGGCACTTCAACGGACTCGAAACCACCAGTTGGATTTGAAGAAATCCGAAGTGAACCCTAACTTATAACCGGTTTACTCGCTTAAACTCGTGAATGAAATTTATTTTAATTCGGGAGTGATAAAAATTTCGCAACTTTTGTTTCAAATATTTTATAAATTTTCTGCTGAAGATAACGGCCGTATTTTGATAAACCAAAATTTAATTGGCCAAGAAATTTACACTTCTACTAATACTTCAATTCCTCCCAACTTCTTTATTCCCAAACTTGCAATAATCATTATCATATTTCCATCAACATGCCACATCAACACTCAATTCTCAATTTATAAATACAAACTTACAAAATTAAGTATAAATCGCCCACCTATATAGACAACAAAATGATGACGTCCTGTCGCCCGCGATAGCACACAATGGAATATAAATAGCTACAAAAATGAACAAACAAGGTGCAACTAAGATATATATCATATATACTAACATGATAATTTATCATTTGTTTTATGATTTTCTCTCAAACCCCTATGTATATCCTTTAATTATTTTGAACCATCACGGCGACGAAACTAACGCCAACGTGAAGCTACTAAGTCACTTCCCAACCACTACTGCACGGAATTTATTGCATCGCAATTGTAGTAAGAACTCGGGCAACTACGAGGGGAATTTCATCGACGCCCTCAGAGTGCCAACCATACAAATAGCCAACTACGTTACGGAATTGTCTGCATCGCAACGTAGCGCTTATACTTTCTATGAAACATAGCAACTACGAACAGAATTTTCTGCATCGTCGTGTAGTGCTAATTTTTTTTTATTGTGAGCGACTATGGACGGAATTTATTGCGTCGTCACATAACGCTAAATCTCATTATATTTTAAGGAATATACATTGGTTTTAAAACTACATTTACTTAGTGTCAAAAGCACAAATCTAACTCTGCTTTGGAACTTCTCTAAAACTCTTTCAAATATTTTCTTTTTTAGATTACTTAACTACCATATTCATTACTAACATCAACCAATTGCATGAAATTGGAAAGGATCTTAAGTGGCGAACCACTTACCTTGAAGCCGCGTCACTCCCCGTCTAGCTTTTAGCCTACACACTCAACGAATACGGCAACGTATTAATCGCCTGCGTATAGCGTAAAACTTAACGTACTTCACACGCAAGTCACTTTAGGGTCACACAACATTCATATAAAGCCAAATTAACAAATTACCCTTGATCACTAAAAACCACTCATTTTGGCCAACCTTTTTCCAACAATACTCTATAGACTTTATGACCCAAAATTCATTCAAACGGTCTTCAATTATAAACTCTCCTAGATCAGCCCTTATATATCCAATGACATTCCCTTTAAATTTTCAATTTAAAATTCCTTCTCTAAGGCCCTCAACCACATAACACAAGTTATGCATGTTTTTTATGCCAATTTGGTTAATCCACCAATCACCTTAATCGTTATCCTTGATTTATGGGATCTTAACTCCATAAATTGGAAATGGCTTCTTCACTCATTTGAAGCTATGGTTCTAATGTTTCTTCTCCAATTGGAATCACCCAATATGGACCACCAAAACTCAAGTTATTGTATTTTACATCTTGATGACTCAATTTGGCATAACAGAATCTACAAATAGCTCCACTTTGATAAATTTTATGGGCACTTTGGGGTTACAATTTGCATGCACTTCCTTCAGATAAATTTTTCCCCTAGAAGTATATTTTACCCATAATTTTGAATCACTCAATTTATTACAATTGAAACCCACCTATGGCCAAACACTACAACCATACCCAAAACAGAGCATAATCAGTGAGTTGGGCTAATGAGCTCACCTTTCAGTCCGTATTTGGGAGCCTTAGAGCTACAATTTGCTCTTAGTCCATTCTATACATTTGTAGCCCTATCTCTTATTGTTCTTTACCAATTGGAATCAATTCATTTGGATGATTCTAACTTAATCTATAGCCAAAACAAAAACAGGGGTTTTACAGAAATTTTGACAGCAATTCCTTTAAAAACCCAACATTCTCCTTTGTTTTTTTTACAACCATTCCTCAAAATTCATCATGGAATTCATCCAAAACAACTCCATAATACTTGTATTGGTGGTTTGGAACCTCATACCACAAAACCCTAGGTGAAAATCCAAGAACCTTAGCTGAATTTAACTCCAAGTTCCAATTCTATAAAACCATATAATTATAATGGATTCACATTTATTTTACACCAATTGCTCTTACCCTCATAACCTCAAGAATTCTAGGGTTAATGTGATTTCTCCACAAAACCCTAGACCAAAGGAGGAACAATTCTCCATGGGAATTCATACCAAAAGCTTTAGACATCAAAATACACTTAATTCCATACCTGAATTTTGGTCTTTTCTCCTTCTCCTTCTTCTTCCTCTTCTTCCTCCTCTTCCTCTCCTTGCTCTTTTCTCTCCTACGGGTTGCCTTAGCCTTTGTGAGACAAAAAATGAGACTTTTTGTTTGTCTTCCCATTTTAATATTCTAATCTTTCCTTTAATTACCATTTGGTCCTCCATCTCTCAAAAATTTCCATTCAACTTGTTTTATTTCTATTTTGGCATCTCATCTTCAAAAATTTCACATCAACTCTTGGAATTTTTATTGCTGGGCCCATCTCTACTCATTTTTATGATTTTCTATATCCTTATGGCAATTACAATTTTTCCCTTTATGTCCCATTTGATCAATTACATTTTTATCCTTGTTCTAGTACCACAATTCCCGGTTCCATAACTTATGATTTCACAATTTCACCTCCAAAATACCACAGTGACACTTAGTGCTCGGGTACGCCCCTACAGTTAAATGTATTGTACACCTATGTCAGGATCGGGGCGTTACAAACTGTGACAGGATGGAGGGTGTGTATAGATTACAGAAAATTGAATACTACAACCAGGAAATATCATTTTTCCCTTGCCTTTCATTGATCAAATGTTGGACAGGTTAGCAGGACATCCTCACTTATGTTTTCTTGATGGATATTCTAGATATAACCAAATTTCTATTGCACCTGAGGACCAGGAGAAAACTACTTTCACATGCCCTTATGGTACTTTTTCTTTTAGAAGAATGCCATTTGGGTTATGCAATGCTCCTGCTACTTTCCAAAGATGTATGATGTCAATGTTCTCAGATTTAGCAGAGGAGGTTATGGAGATATTCATGGATGACTTCACAGTTTATGGATCCAGTTTTGAACATTGCTTGCAGAATTTGGGGACAGTACTTCACAGGTGTCAGGACAAGAACTTAACTTTAAATTGGGAAAAATGTCATTTCATGGTGATAGAAGGCATTGTACTTGGGCATAGAATTTTTGCAGCAGGGATGGAAGTGGACCAAGCAAAGGTTTCCATTATAAAGACTCTTCTACCACTAACAACAGTAAAGGGAATAAGAAGTTTCTTGAGACATGCTGGTTTTTATAGAAGATTTATTAAAGACTTCTCAAAAATAGCAAGACCATTATGTAGATTACTGGAGAAGGATGCTAAGTTTAATTTTGATGAGTCTTGCCAATATTCATTTGAGGAGATCAAATCTAGATTAGTTGAAGCTCCTATCATGGCCAAACCAAACTGGAACAAAGAATTTGAGATTATGTGCGATGCCAGTGACTATGCAATGGGAGCTGTATTGGGACATAAAGCTAACAAAGTGTTTAGGGCCATATACTATTCCAGCAAAACCTTCAATGAAGCTCAAGAGAATTACTCAACTACTGAAAGGAGATGCTGGCTATGGTATTTGCTTGTGAAAAGTTCAGGCCATATATATTGGGGTCCCATGTCATCATCCATACTGATCATGCTGCAATCAAATATTTGATGGCCAAAAAAGAAGCTAAGCCAAGATTGATCATATGGGTGTTATTACTACAGGAATTTGATCTGGAGATCAAGGATAAGAAAGGTTACGACAATTTGATAGCTAATCACTTGTCAAGAGTTGAAAAGACTACAGTGAAAGAAGAAGAAATTGAAGTAGCAGAAAATTTCCAGATGAGCAATTATTTCAATTGTCATTCCAATTACCTTGGTATGCTGATATTTTGAACTTTCTAGCTTGTGGAGTGATGCCACCAGAAGTAAATACTACCGCCAGAGAAGAAATTAAGGACGACAACAGGTTTTACATCTGGGATGACCCACTATTATTCAAAAGATGAGCTGATATGATCATCAGAAGGTGTGTACCATAAAGTGAACAGGGCAAAATTTTACAATTATTTGATGTATGGGGAATAGACTTCATGGGGCCTTTTCCATATTCTTTTGGAAATATGTACATACTCCTAGCTGTGGATTATGTATCCAAATGGGTGGAAGCAACAAAGCCATCCCAAGAATGATGCTAATACGCTTGTGGGATTTTATAAAGAAATATCTTGAGTAGATTTAGCACAACCAATCAGTTATTATGACTGATAGTTTCATTTTGGCAAACAAGGCAATGTGAGAACCCATAATGTGTATGGAATAAAACACATAATGAGTTTGGCTTATCATCCTCAAACAAATGGGCAAGCTGAAATTCCAACATGGAGATAAAGAAAATTCTGGAAAAGATTGTGAGTTCTAGCATAAGAGATTGGTTCAAAGCATGATGATGGCCAGGGCCTGGAGAGGATCAAGATATAAAACTCCCAATAGAATGTCCCCATACGCACCTTGTCTTTGAAACCTATCACCTCCCTTGAATTGAACAGGTGTCGTGGGCCATCAAGAAGTTGAATTTTGACTTCAAAGCTTCTAAGGAAGAAAGACTACTCCAATTGAATAAATTGGAAGAGCTAAGAAATGAAGCTTATGATAATTCTAGAATTTACAAGGACAAGACAAAGAAATGGCATGATCAAAAGATTTTGAGGTGGGAATTCAAGACAGGAGATCAGGTCCTGCTATTTAACTCCAAATTAAAACTTTTTCCAGGGAAACTGAAATCAAAATGGAGGGTCTTTATACGAGTGCAATACAACCTTTCGGGGCAAGTTGAGGATGAATGAGATGGAGTCTGCATGTACTGCTAGCCAACCTGCTATACAAAAGAGTCAACTTGTGTTTTTAATTTTTCAAGTTTTTAGTTAAAATTTTCTTTATATATAACGCTTACAATTTTGTAGTATTTCTTTAAGTGTGTCAAGAAGGACATGAATGTAGAGATGGAGTCTACATGTACCAGCAGCTTACAATGTGCACACAAGACTACAAGGGGAAGTACCATACTTTCTTATTTATATTATTTGTTTCTGGGGAGAATGAATGATCAAGTTCGGGGGAATTTATTTTCCATTCAATATTGAATTTTGATGCTTCATGAGTTGATTTGCTGTACGTTTGAAATGATGAAGGCTGATTGTTGCTTATTTGAATTGGTTTATTGATTTAGTCTTGTATGAATTTGAACTGCCTCAAGACTATTATTTTCATGTCGCAACATGCCAGGCCTTGGACCTCAGTTTGAATTGGAAACATGAGATAAGAAATATCGTGCCCGTGATGACACTTATTGGTCACGACCACTTTTGGGGTCCCAACAATTATTGTTTGAAATTAGTGTAGTGACTCATGATTAAAGGTCGCAACATAAGTTTTCGTGCAAGACCAAAAGAAGGTCGCAACATTAACTGATGGGTCGCGACAAAATGTGTGAATTTTAAAAGACTGAGATAAGACACAATGTCGCGACAGTGGGATCTAGGTTGTGACCTAGAAAAACTGAAGAAAGAGAGAAATAGGTCGTGACATCAATTTATTGGTCAACACACTCGTGGCGACAAAACTTAGGCAGTCGCGATCAGAATCGGCTTCAAAATGCAATAAATCGAGGTTTTAAACCTCGATTCAGCGCCGAACTCTTGAAATGGGACATTTAGTAGCAATTTGTGTTAGAACTTAGCATTAATGTCATGACATTCCATAAGACAATGATGACATTGAGCCTACCCATCATAAAGACTAATCCTGAATAGCCACTGGCCAAGAACTCCAATCCAATTAGATCTTCACCCAACTTTCCATTCTCTTCTCTCTTCGACCAACAAAACCCTAAAACCAAGCAAGGTCTAATTCCAGCCTCACCCATGGCATAACCAAATCCCTGCTCCAGATCTAATGTATCAATGATGAGCTCATGAGTGAACATCGCGGTGATGGAGTGAGGTTCATCTGAACCTCAGCCTCGAGACTATGACGACGGAACTAAACCAAATAAAAATGGAGGCCCAAAGTGGAGGAAGAAAGTACGCAAAAAGACAAAGGGTAGTAGAACAAACTGAAGAAGGAGAATCAGAAGAAGACAAAGACTTGTCTCAAGGTGTTTTCAAGGATATACGGACTAAGGTGTCACGACACCCGCTTTCCATCTCACAGTAGGTTTTGGGAAGCTAATCTCCATTTTTCAAGATTATAGAAAATAGAGGTTGAGAGAGCTCGTGTTAGACACGTGTGCCCGACTTCTCCGCTCCGACCAGGAATTATATGCAAATATGGTAATGAGAAGACATACTACGGTGAGGAGTCCGGTACCCTTTGGGCACAAAAGAATCAATGATGTTCAAATTAAAGGAACTCGCTAACGTTCCAAATTTGTAAGAAACCGGTAGAAACCCCAGACGCAGAAGACATCGACCTCCCGATCATTGGGCAAGGGAAGTGTAGCCACAAGAAGAACCTCCTCACTACGCTATCAACAGAAGCCCCCACCAAGGGAAGCTTTAAGGTTTGCCTTACTTCCTATCTTCGCAATCCTCCCAACTAAACATCTCTATGCAGTGAGAGAACAAGAGGCAATCATTCTATATACCCTTTTGAAGGGCTATAAAACGAATGTTGGGGGTTTAATTGAGGGGTCGATTAGAGGATACCACTTGAGCAACAAAAGAGGACTAATCCCTCACCCAACAACAATCAGCAGACTATGCATCTTCGCTGGGGTGAGAGGATCATGGGATGAAGAAGAAACTGCCCACAGACCCCCTTCGACCCCACTGGGTGACAAAAGGGCCCGTAAAACAAAAAGCAAAAGGATGCATGGGAAGTGGCTAAAGCCCGCGAGGAGAATGGCAATAGGGAAATGGAAACCATTCCAGAGCAAATCCCTCCAACAGAAGAGGAAGAAATGCATTTCAGAATGAGCCCACTGAGCCAATCCTACCCTGATATGATAGAGAATTTCCCTGAGCAAGCAAGAAGCTTTAGAAGAGGAGAAGAGAACACTAAAATCATGGAAATGCTAAGATCGATAAAGAAGGACATGGAAGAAAGGGAACAGAGATGGGAAAAACAGCAGCAAATCAGAGAAGAGTTTTTAGAAGCTAAATTCAGGAGGAAGGAACAAGTATTGGAGCAAACTCTGAGACAAAGAGAGGAAGAATGGAGAGAAGAGATGAAAAGACGAGAAAAAGAAATGGGATAAAAGATGAAAGCCAGTTTGGAAGCCTTCTACAACAACCAGTTTAGAAGAGATGAAGAAGTGCTTACCATTATGAGAAAAAGAGAAGCTGAGATGGAGGGTAACATGCTAAAAAAGATTCAAGTCTTCAAATACTTGTATAAGGATCAATTCAAGGAGTTTGGGAAGTTAATGAAGGATAGAGATAAAGAATTGGAAGATAATGATGTTTATAGAAGAAAAATCTGGCATGAGAGTTTAGACTTGATCAACAAAAATTTATCAGACATGCTGAGTTGTATCTCTGAGTTGGAAAGAAAAGTGAATTAGATGGGCTTGAAGCAAGACACCTTAATCAATCTTGTGGATTTAACAAATGATTTAATCTCCACTAACAAGGTAGAACCCACACCCTCAGAAAAGAAAAGACCAACATAACCTTCCCCAAATTTTCCCTATGTTTAGCAAGCTTTGACTTAGATCCTCCTAACATCATACCAAAAAATCTTATAAGAGAAGGGAGGAGTGAGATAGCACAATTATACTTTACTTTTTTTTTTCCATTGTATTTCTTCAACATCATTAATATAGTTCAGGAAAGTTCATTGAAAAGTGTCTTGTGAATTGTTCTGTTAAGTGGATGATTTGGTTTGTTCCTTTCAATAATGTTGCAAACATAACATATGCATTGTTGAACTGCTTAATTGGGACCTGGTAGTTGAATAAGTTTGATAAAATGTGAATTGTTTGGGTGGACTGAATTGAGTTAGTAAATTGGATTGCTTATGCCATGCTTATTGTGTTTGAAGAGAATGGATATTGTGTTTAAGCTCTCATTGGTGAAATGGCATAACAAACACTGATTAAACCCAAACAATGCTAAGAAAGAAAAGAAGAGTAGGCTCCATTGAACTGAAATAAGAAGTTGCAGTTTTAGTTTAAATCAGGTTTAAATTGCAGAATTGGGAACATGTACACAATTGAAAGAACAAATAAGATGATCGTCGTATGTATAAACAAGAAGTCCAAGATAAGTTCTGAAAATAATACACATGGTTAAGAAAATTCTTAAAACTTTGAGAGGGATTAGGAACATCTTCTAGGATGATTCACAAGCAAGGGTACAAGGTCCTAGAACTTGTTAGATTATTGGTTAAGGCGAAATCCTAGGTAAAAACAACTAACAAGAAGTGATAAAGGCCATCTTTGGAAGCTTGAACCTTTTCAAACCTAACCTTATTATATGCAAAGGCATACACTCTAGTTCCATACTTTGAGCCAAAAATGCATAATTTCTTCAAAACAAGAGCAATCGGGAACTCAAATCCTCCCTTACAATAATCCTACAAAGAAAGAACCCCAAATTACCGCTTTTTAATAAGAATGTTTATCGTAAGTGTAAAGAAACAAGTTTGGGGGAATATATTTCTTTTGGATTACAAGGATGGAAGAGGAAAAATAAATTTAAGAACTAAAGAAAAGAAGAAGAAGTTGAAAAAGGAATAAGTTTTGTCTTATGGCCTATCTCTCTTGAACAATTAAGCTCGTAGGGGTGTTTCAACACCTAGTACCCTAATGCCAACTAGTATGGGAGTTGCTAGCCCAAAGTTCTCTAAGAGTGATAGAAAGCCTAAGAAGACAAAACATTGCACTATTCCAATTCTTTGATAATAGAGAGAAACGAAAAGAGTTCCAGTAAAAAAGGAACTGAGCTGATAAGTTGAAAGTGGCAACCAAAGGAGCCACAACATCTAAGATGATGTACAAAGCCAAGTTGGGGGAGTTTACATTACAAGGAAGGAAAAGGATGAAAGATGAAGGCCATTTTATAGAAGGGAAGAGTGGAATCTAGGTAATTTGCAGCCTAAATTTTCCAATTGTTCACTCAATTACCCAAGCCGTATTACTATGTTTCAAAAGACTCTTTGATCTTGAAGGTTGAATTTATCACATTAGTGGAGATCAATATGAAAACAAATTAGCGACTCTTTGACTAGTTTTCTAAGGAGATCTCATAAGATTAACTAATCCAACAAGAAGATGAAAAGAAAGTACATCCACACGTCACGTAACAAGATCTATTTACTGAACTGTTTTCATGTAGAATTCATCAGTTTATTTGTAATAGAGGTTGAAAATATTTATGTTTCTCAATTGAAAACTAAAGTTTGAAATGATACTGCAATCTTCTTATTCAAGTAAAAAGGTGGAATAAGAAAAGATCGAGTCAGAGAACAGAAAAAATTTCCTTCAAAAATAAAGTTCAATTGTTTCGAGGGACAAACAAATTTTAGTTTTCTTGTTTGCATGCTAAAAATTTTAAGTTTGGGGGAATTTGATGAGTCAAAAACTCATTGAATTTTTAATCCATTTTTCTGATTTTATTTACAATGTAATTGCTTGTTTTTATGCAGAAATATGTACTATTTACCAAATTTATATTTTTTAGAAATTTAAAGCAGAAATGAAAATTCCAACAAGAATCAAAAGTGAAAACAGATCAATGGCCAAGGTAAGGTTGCGACAAAGAATCGAGGTCACGACCAGAAGTCATACTATACTGAATGAAAAGTTAGACAAAAGAGAAGTTGCTGAGACAGAAAAAGGGCTTCAAGGAAGGATTCTATGTCGCGACACCATTCTAAGGTCGCAACAAGTAATTTAGAAGCACAACAGTTTTGAAGTCACGACAGAGAATTTAGGTCACGACTAGAAGTGATAACAAGCCCAACAAAAGTTGTTGCGACAATGGAAAACTTGTTGAGACCAAGACAGAAGGAACTTCAAGGAAGATCATGTCGCGACATCATTTTGAGGTCGTGACATGAAAAGAAGACATTCTTGGTCACAAAAGATAATGGATGTCAAACCAGGAAGGAATGCTGAATGGACTTGTAAGGTCTCTACTCAGAAATTTGAGGCTGGCGACAAAATATAAGCTTGAGACACTAATCGAGGTCGCTACCAGACCATGTCGCGACATAAACCGAAGCAAACAAATTTAAAACATGTTGCAACTAAGTTTGAGCCACTGCTACAAAAACAATGTAAGAAGGACCACTACTCAGTCGCGACACACTTTCTAAGTCGCAACCTGAAAAGGAAGCTGAGACCAAGGATCAAAATGGCTAACAATGTAGGTGTCGCTACATAAAAATGTGAGGTCGCGACATTACAAGGCAACTATCTCGCCACGACACACTTTTTAAGTCACGACCAATGAAAGAAGCTGAATTGAGAAGAAACGGTTATGACTAAGAAATGAGGTTGCAACATGATGAGGAGAAATGATGTCGTGACATGCTTTTGAGGTCGCGACATAAATTTCAACAAGGAGAAGAAATGATTGGAGAGCGACCTAAATCCCATGTCGCAATAAGACAATGAAAAGACATACAATTTTAAGTCACAACATGAAAAAGGGAGTTGTGACCAAGAATCAGTTGTTGACAAAAGAAATGAGGTCGCGACATCGAATTGAGGTCACGACACCGAATGCAGTAGATAGCAAGACAACCAAGTCGCGACATGGAACTGAGATCGCGACATAGAATTTATTAAAGGGTCATAATAACGTGGTCGCAACAAAGATCAGCATAGCTGGCAACAAAAATGATGTCGCAACATGGAATTGAGGTCGCGACATATATTTCATCAAAAGAAAGAACAGTCAGGTCGCGACAGGAATTGCATTGATTAAAGAAACTACTTGGTCGCAACCTAATGACCACGTCACGATAAGAAAATAAGGCATCAAGAAGTCAGTCGTGGACCTACTTAGAGGCTCAAGATGACCAGGTATCGCAACCGAAGAGAAGTCGCGATCAGCAAGCAAAGAGGCTGACACGAGAAATGACAATGCGACATCAAATCAAGGTCGCGACATAAAAATGTAGTAAAGGCAGAGAGAGTCAGGTCGCGGCAAGGAATTGAGGTCGCGACACCAATTCCTGGAAACAAGAAAAAGGAGGTCACAACTAAATTTCTCACAGCTGATAACTAACATAGTCACAACAAAAAGTTCATGTCGCAACCACTAATCAAATTGCAACTAAAGAAACAAGTCACAACATAAAACATCAGGTCGTAGCTCAACAATTGCAAGTACAAAGTGAAAGAAGGTAACGACCAGTTTCCTGAGGTCACGACCGACCTGACAAACCAGACCAGGATTTTACTTCGCGACAAGCTTCTGAGGTCGCGACCTAAAACAATGATCTAGGCCATTGAATTAGGGAAATCCACCAGCCTTGGAATCAGGCCCAATTTCTGAAGGTTAAAAATAGGCGTATTACGCTTTTTTAGTAAAGTAGCTCAAGCTCAAACCCATCGTCTGGGAGGAAGAGGAGGAAGACTCACTGTATATTTTTAGAATATATTTTTTTTACTTTCTTTCTTTCTTTTCTTTGGATCCAAACGAGTACTCTGTTAGAATGTAGAAGCTAGATTTAATTTTTATTCTCCTTTCCAATTACAGTCTGGAATCAATGAAGTTCAGACAATTTTTGAAATTCGTTTCTTCCAAGGAATTATAGTTACAGTGGATGTTCTTTATCAACACTCCATTGTAGATTGTGATTCTGTAATTGAGAATCACAACTTCACTAGATTGGATTTATTGTTAGCTACAACTTTTCTCGCATAAATTGTAGAGGATTACTGATTGAACTTATTTGGTTGATGTGTTGTTGAATGGACTCCTCGTTCCCAATAGTAGTATCAAATACCCTTCCAAGGTATGTATCCTACTTTGATTCGTGAGATCCTCTGAGTCACATGTAGGAGATTCCTCGAGAGTCAGAACATCTAATCGTGGGAATGTTAGGGACTACCACAGCTAACTATTGAGCTCCGAGAGTTCACTTAGATAAATTCCCGCCCACCTATAAGTGATGCGTTGACGGGAATGTTTATTAATTTAAATAATTGTGAGATTTCACCTTAACTGCTGGAAAAAGCTCCTGAACCCGTGTTACGAGATCTAATCAAGGAAATGGAAATATCCACTCAGATTTAAAGGATGAGTCATCAATCGTCAGAAATTTTTGCAAATAACCTTACTTGGGAAGTATGAAATCTACAATCTCAAGAAATGGGTATGAAGTATTGAGAAAGAAAAATACCCAGATCTTGTTAAGATTGTGCAGAGCACAAGTAACTGGTTAGACCCTTGTCTTCGAGAGAAGCATGGACTTTTAGTCAGTGAATTATGGAGAAATCCAACCGCATTTTTAGGCATCTTAGACAAATCCAAATCCAGCACAAAACAAAGTAACAATGCATGATTGTGCATAAATTAACCGTTTCACTGTATTTCTTTGATAGTGTTCATTTTTACAGAGAACTGATTTAGTCCAACTCATTATAGTTTATATAATTTCATTAGCTTATTTTAATATCCTAAGTTGTAGATGCTCTCTTTAGAACAATTATCCTTAAATTTCTAGTTGATAAATTGTATCATTGAGGTCTAGATAGTATGGATCTTGAGTAGTTGGGGTAGTTGATTTTGAGAATCCAAGTCAATCTCCGTGGGAATGATATCTAGACTTACATCCATTTTTTACTACTTGTATGACTTGTGGCACTTGGTAAAGGTCATAGACTAAACCTATCCATAATCTCCGTAACATTAACTCGCTTTTATTCAATTTTAAGAAAACTCCAGTCCAATTTGACATGGCTATAGGAAAATTGTAAGGATCCTGTATAGGTGTTAAGTTGAGTGGTTTAGTCTATATCTCCACATACAAACAATAATCAAAGCGCAAAATCTATTGTGATGGACTCCTACTAGTTTGTTGGTCTAGCAATATGCGGAAGATCGCGAACGTCTTCTTCTATACCTACACAGATAAAAACCCATGCTAAGCTTAACGCTTAGTGGGAAACATGACTTATAAGTATACACATGCACTAATACTGATTTACCGTAAGCCTATAACAGTAATAGATATACAGTAGCAGATATCATAATTTTTCATGAATTCATATAACAACCATATACGCGTACTTGTACTTATAGCAGACATATACTTGTTCAGATCTCCCGTAGGAGTTACAGAGCTTATACTTGTATAGAGATACCTTTAGGTACTATAGATCTTATACTTGTACAGAGGTACCCGTAGGTGCTACAGAGTTTATACTTGTACAGAGGTACCCGTAGGTACATTTAGAGCATAACGATGTACATTACTTTACTCTTATTCGTTATTCATATTCTTATCATATAACTGTTTGACTACCTGGACCAGTAATAAGAAATAGTAAGACACAAGACAATAAGTACCCGAAGGTACAAGGTAATACCGAGGTGCCGTAGCACAGCAGGAGGTCGAAGCACTCGACGCAGAGTGTCGCCTTGACTACAATCGAGAGTACCGGCAATTAAACGCTCGATGGTCAGAGTGCCATCACACTAATCAAAGATTACCAAAGTACTATACGTGCCTACCCACGTAACAGACGTGCCGAGTCATTCAATATCCGGTCTTAGGCAGTCCTACAATTATATGTGTTCAGGAACTTACTATCTTATCATAGGTGCATTAAGTTTGCCAACATTAAACTTCGCTTCGCTTCGCCAACATTAGACTCATCCATGGACCATACACCGAGTCTTTACCGACTCCCCCCACACAATCCAATGCCAATGTGTGACCTAAATCCATGCCATGAAATAAATGAAGACTCAGTCATGTAACATGCCTTGAGTCCTTACCGACTCCTTTCACACAATGCAATCCAAATGTGTGAAAAATTCGTCATTGAAGGATTACATCCAATAATCATTCTCAAAATAAAAGTCTTTCGTTTATAAACCAAAACTTATAGGATGTTACACCCTAAATGACATTTCATATACAAAACCATGTGTCTTTTGTGGGCAGCGAATTTTTGGGGTCCCACTGCAGGCTCTGCACGCCTTCCAACACTTTTTGGACTTTCACCATAAAAGTGTCTGAACCACTCCAGGTCTTTCACCCGAGGGAGTATCTAGCCCTTCTTGCTATTACCCGACACAAGTTTTCACCATTTTATTCAACTGTGCAACTCTGTTGAACTTCATCCAACGATACCGAGTCTACCCAATCAATCACCAAACCCATTATTGATTTTCCAACCATGCACTCACACCCATGATATGCGATGTCCCCATGCATAATGCAATGCAATGCGCCACTGCATGTCAATGACATGCCTCATATGTGATGAATGCCATATGGAAACTTAACTCATACATTAAACCATGTATCATGGATAACTATATCACGCGCATATAATTTCCATCAAACAATCATTTCAATGTCAATACATAACACATATATCAACATTCAATCAAGCATGCTATTACAAAGGCAAGTAATAACATCTTTCACCTTTAAGACCCATTGTGGCATGTGTAATGCCCA
This sequence comes from Tetrastigma voinierianum, assembly GCA_016808115.1. Classification (NCBI taxonomy): domain Eukaryota; kingdom Viridiplantae; phylum Streptophyta; class Magnoliopsida; order Vitales; family Vitaceae; genus Tetrastigma; species Tetrastigma voinierianum. The sequence goes on along the minus strand of JAEQBH010007523.1, from coordinate 39,961 downwards.
TAAAACAATCCATACAACAGCTCGAAATCAAGCCATATACAGCCCCGAAACAAGCCTTAAACCCAGCCACAAACAAACCATGACAAGCCTCAACCTTCACTAAGACGAACCTTCCTTCATCTAGGCGAGGCAGAACACAGCTTGAAAGCTGGCCTCAAGTTCGCCTAGGTGAAGCCCACCTTCACCTAGGCAAAGACCTTCGCCTAGGCGAAGAACGTCAGGTTTTGGGCATTTTTCTGCCCAAGCAAACCCTTAACACGTTCCACCATTTTAACCCAAAAATCAGCAAAAAAATGGAGACTAAAACCAAAGTAGGAAGGATCCTTACCTCTTGAAGTGTAGTCTAACAGGGAGGAGATCCCGAGAACCCCTCCTAAACCTGAGAACTCTGATTTCCCCCGAATCACCTCTTTGACTCATCAAAACTCCTCTCTTTTGGTACCCATAGCATCCCCTTTGTCTAAGTGATGAACCTTGTCCTCGTCCGACGAAAAACCGACCAAAAGCTCAGAGATCGAAGAGAGAAGGCTTTGTTTCTCTTTACCTTCTCTTCTCTCCTCCCTCTCACCAAACCCAGTGGATCTCTCATCTTTTGTCCCCCTAGCCCTCACTTAAGTTTTAAGTGGGTGGCTCACAACGCTCCACGTGTCCGCGACGGGTCCAAGTATGTTTCTGCCTCTAAACTATTTATTTCATCTCGGTTCAAGTTCAAATTATTTTTAATGAACTTTACCTACATTTATTTCCTTTTAAATCTTGTTTTGGTTCTTACCGAGACCCATCGTTTCCCAAAATTCGTGAAAAATTCGATTTTCTCGGAATTCAACTTAATTCATCTAGGTAATTAGATTTCGCAAGAAAAATCCAATGGAGATCCATTTTATCATCCGAGATCTAAAAAATTTCAGGCTTGTAGCCTGTACTATAGCGATAATTTACCGTTTTTCCTATTTTCAAAAATTTTCATTTTTCCCGGGTTTTACATTCTTCCCCCCTTAAAAGAATTTCATCCCAAAATTCACACTCACAGTACATACAATCACATGCCTATGCAACAGTCATTTACTATCAATGACTTAAAAACATACGTTCTTCCTCGAACAAGAATGGATAGTTGCATGCATAGTGTCTTTGCGTTCTCATGTTACTTCCTCCACTCCTCAATGTTGTCACAACACCTTCACTAGCCTCATTGTCTTGCCTCACAAAACCTAATCCCAGCTATCCATGACACGTACCGGTCCCTCCTCGAAGGTTCCATCAGCATCAACAACAAGCTCGCCCCAATCCACTACATGAGTTGGATTTAGAGTATACTTCCGGAGCATGGAGACATGGAATACCACATGAACAATCAATAAACTTGGTTGTAGTGCCAACCGGTAAGCAACCATACCTACCCTCTCGAGTACCTCAAAGGGCCTAATATACCCGACGATGTTTTCCCACTCGCTAAACCCGACCACCCTCTCTTAGGGCATGGCGACCGAGCCCGGCCCGACCCGACAGAGTCCGAACCGAAACCCCGGACGCCGTTTATTTCTTTAAAGTCACACTAAATCTCTTAGTTATCATTTTATTAAATTTTAAGCTTTCAAAGTGTCGACTAATCCCCGATTGACTGATTAAGTGATCTCCAAGCCTGAGCCCTAAGCATTCGACATTTTCAATTATCTTATCAAAACATTTGGCTTGTCTTATTCATTTTAGATTTTGTAATTTCTCGCTGAAGCATTTCATTTTGGGCAAGCCCATAGACATTTACAATTAACAAAAGATTCATATAATGTTTACATTTAACAAAAAATGCCTTTACAAAAATATGATCCGTAGTTCAAACTGCTTACAAAATGTCAATGTTTGGAAAGAAATGGAGTATCGCATATGACGGAGCATACCCGTACCTCTCTTCCTCTATGACTCAGGCCTCGATCTTGGGTCTTGGTTGATGTTCATCACTTTCATTCGCGCATCGATAAAAACAATACGCTTAAGCATTTTCATGCTTAATGGTTCTATACGCTCAGACTCCATTTTCGCTCAGCAAATCATGCATTTATCAAAATAATGTCTTTGAGACAATATCGCAATGTAAAGATACTTATACAAATACACTTTTCAATACCATCGCTTCATTGTTCGGTCATAGATTCCACATATAGCTATAGAATCGACATCCACTACGCATTCGCCAGAATCCTCGCTCTGCTTGTCATTCAAGAGTGATGTGGTTTCACATTCATTACCGCTCCCACATATGACTATAGAAGTCGACATTCACCTACGATTCGCTTGGTGAATCCCACATGTCCGTCATTCGCAGCAATGTGGATTTCGCATATCACCATTTATCTTCATGACGACTAATTGGTGAATTCACATGTTACCATTCAATAAAACTTTGCTCAAACTCACTACTTTATGCAATAAATTCTCTTAGCTCAAATACATGCATTCATGCCAATATTTATCAAGCATTTCAAATATTAATCATTCGAACCAATATATATGTATATGTCGCAAATAGAGAACAATATGACCATAAGGAACGAATAAGAACAAACTAGAATAAAGAACAAGTATAGAACAAACTAGAATAGAGAACGGGTATAGAACGCACCACCATCGATTCCGCTTCTCGATGTCAATCCTAGGCCAAGAAACAAGTTCTTTCCACCCGCACCTAGTCAAATACAATTCATCTGCCCAGCGATTATGCAAATAATCGCACTTAAACGACCATGGCTCGGCGCTGCTCGGTATGGTACGCCTGACTTAGACTCATTCTTATTCCTCTATGAGTCTACTTTAATAGAATTGAATCATTCCAATCGGATTATCCGAACTAAAGTTATGGCATTTTCATGCCAACTAATAAATTTACCGATTACACTGGGGACTGTTTGTATTGCTCATTTTTCCGGGGTCTTAACTTCATGTTTGACTCTAGGTCATTTTATTATTTTAAAGCTAAGGTGCTAAGGGTTCTATTCCAACTGGAATCACCCAATTCGGAGCACCGAAACTCTAGTTACGTTCGAAACAACCCGGACTACTCTATGTCCAAAGCTGATGCAGGAATTTTTCTTGCACATGGCCCCACTTTGAGTGAATTTTTAGGCCACTTATGATCATAATTTGACGATGCCTTTCTTTTTTAATTTTGGCTTCCTTGAAGTCTATTTTACGTAGCCACTCTGAATCACTCCAAATCGGATAAGAAATGAGGAAGTTATGGCCAAAATACAAAACCGGTCGAACAGGAAAACCGCAACAAGTTGTGCCGGTACAAGCTCAAGTTGTACCGGTAGAACTTGGCCAAAAATGACCAGACCGAATGCACCGCATACCAAGCTGTACCGGCATTAATCCCGAAAATGCCTGCACGCAGTATTTTCTCCATTTTTTCCACATACTTTTGAACCCCAATCAACTCTATACCTAATAAACACTTCAAGATCACTTCAAATTCATCTTATGATCTCTTTTCTACTCAATTTATCATTCAATACACCTCTTATGAACTCTATTAAACTCAAACATGCTTTCTATTCATCTCTTATATATGGTCTAGGGTTTTACTCAACCTCACATTCAAGAAACTTCGTTAGGATGACATCCTAACAAACCCTAGATTTAGAGACAAGATATTAACCATATCAAGCCTTAAATTCCATGTGATCCATACAAAATCCATACTCAAAGTAGTTTCCATACCTTGGCTTGCTTGATCACCTTCCATCTCTTCTTCCTCTTCTCCTCTTCTCTTCTTTTGCTCTCCTTCCTCTCTTCACTGGGCTTGTTCTTTTGGCTCTTTGGAGACCAAATTTTGGTCTTTAAATTCCATGTTTTTCTTAGGGCCTTGTTTGGCCATCAAAACCCATTTTCGGGGTTAGTTTCACACTGCCTCAAGTCTTTCAACTTAACTATTTGAATTTCAACTTCCTTTTTTCTATTTTGGCTCTCATCTTCTAGGAATTACACAACAATTCCTATTATTTCTTCTTTCGCCCATAGTCTTTTCAATTTATAACTTTTAAGCCCCTTTTGGACAATTTACATATTTGTCCTTAAGTTTTGTAACTCAAATTTTCAAGGTTCACTAAATTTGCTATTTCATAATTTGTCAATTCATCAATTTTTCCGGAAAAACCCAAGTTTGGCCCAATTCATACCCAGAATATATAATAACATTATTATAGAAATTACAGGGTATTTTTGGGGCGTTACAAGGCATCACCTTCAAGAAGACATGATCACCCACCTCAAAACTTCTCGGAGGTCAGCCGCTATCCGTCGACATAGCTCTTATACTCCGCCTGCCATGAAAAGACGTCAGACATTAACTCCACCTTCTCAGAAGTGTCTCCAATCAAATTTGGACCCATAAAGGATCTCTCTCCCACCTCCGTCCAACAGACCAGAGATCGACAAGGCCTCCCATATAGTGCCTCATAAGATGCCATTGTATACTTGTCTGATAACTATTATTATAGGCGAATTCCATTAAGGGTAAATGCTCTTCCTAGCTACCCTTGAGATCAAGAATGCATGACTCTAGCATGTCCTCTAACATCTAGATGGTCCTCTCTGACTGACCGCCTGTCTGTCTAAGGATGAAAATCCATGCTCATCGTCAACTGTATCCTCATGACTCGTTGGAAACTCTTCCAAAAATGAGTCGTAAACCTAGGATCCCCGATCTGATTCTATAGACACTAGCACTCCATGTAATCGAACAATCTCCCCTACGTACTACCTGCAGAATTCCTCTAGAGTGAATGCCATCCGCATAGCCAAAAAGTGTCGACTTATGTCGTCCACTATCACCCATTAATCGCATCATGCCCTGGGCGATGTCCGCGGCAAGGAGTCACAAATCCATCAGATGTCCTCCCCACTTCCACTACCACCTCAATGGCCGAGTAAACCTCTAAATTCTAGTGCTCAACCTTTTGTTCCGCTGGACACGTGAGACATCGACGAACAAAATCTCCAACGTGTTTTTTCATCCCGCTCCAATAATATCGCACTAAGATCATGGTACACTGCATTCACTCGGATGCACCGCAAAACTGAACAATGGAACTTCCCGAGGATTCCTCTCAAATCTAATCACCGCAATCCACAACCCGTCCCTTATACCGAAGACTACCATCTTTATGAATGGCCTAATCTTCGTCACCTGTATCAAATCGTACACGATCCCTGATGGACAATATCTCTATGTCCCGTCCCTAAGAATCTATCACTCTGCTCAAAAAGGATGGCATAGCCACTAAACTCCCCAAGGTACCCTGAGCCTAATCCTTCAGAGTGCGCCAAAACTATAACACCGAATATACCTCAGTCGCTTTCAAACTAGCTAGTATTTCAGAGGCATAAATTGAATTTTTTTCAGAATTAAATGCAAAATATAGAAGTTGAGAAACCCTAAATTGTATACATAAGGACAAAATTGTAATTTGTCAAAAGGGGCATAAAAGTCATGACTTGATAAGATTATAGCCAAAGTGGAAATAACATAAATATGAATGCAAATAATAGAAACGAGGGGAGGACTAAAAGGTAAATAACATAAACTTTAACTATAAAAAGGGGAGGGAGACCAAAAATAACTCATTTTTGTTCTCCAAACAAGAGAGCATACGGGAAGAAGAAGAAGAAGAAGAAGAAGAAGAGGAAGAAGGAGGAGCAAAGCAAAGGTATGGATCTTTGGAGTTCGTATGGATTCTGTATGGAATTTATAAGATCCTGGTTTTATATAGAATACGATGGAGTTATGATTCGCACTCGTCTAGGTTCTTCCTTCTTGATTTGTGGTTTTGGTTGTGATGAACTTTGTACAGCCTTGTATGGACTTTTTGTTAGATTTTAGTATGGTTTCAGAGGTGGAAACTAAGAGTTTATGTATGGTTTGTATGGATGGTTAGCTGTTGTGAATTTTGTGACTTTTATATGAAATTCTCCTCGAGCTAGGTTCGAGGTGTTAGAGAGTGTGATTACTTGTTAGGAGTATGGAATCTTCCCTTTGAGAGATGGATTATAGAATTTGTACATGGGATATGGAAGCTTATTTTATTCCTACTTTTGGGGTGATTTGGGGATTGATTGCAGGATTGTTTTGGCGCCGTGTTTGCGGGTATGTTACGTGGCCTCAATTGGGAGGATATTGTCGCCGCAGGACAAGGGCTATTCCGGATGGGTTTCGTGGTCGAAACTACCGCGGTACCGGGAGTCGCCATGATTTCTGGCACACCGGGTAAGCGTGGAATCCACGCCATTGCGTGGCTGGTGCATCTCGGCACGCACTGCGCGTTTCACGCACCGTGTAGCCCTACACAATGTCAACCTCCAACTCGATGACCATAACTTCTTCATCCGAACCTCGCTTTCAGGTGTTCGACTCTATGGAAAGCCCTTTGAGTATAGAATCCATACATATATAGCTTTATACAATATTGAGCTTATAATAAGTCCTAAAATGACAAAAGACAGTAGCTGCTGCTGCTATCGTTGTGTGCCGCAGAAGTCAGTTGATTTTCTTCACGGGCTTGCAATGTGCATAACTCCTTCGTTAGGACTCCGCTGGGGTGTTCGACTCTGGCGGAAAGCCCTTTGAGTCTAGAATCTATCCATATCTTGATACAATATTGAGCTTATAATAAGTCCGAAAATGACAAAAGACAGTGGCTGCTGCTGATGCTACTCGCAAAAGCGCGTGTTGCCGATTTTCTTCATGGCTTGTAATTTGCATAACCTTCAAGCATTACCCGCCTTTGGGTGCCTGACTCTATGGAAAGCTCATTGAGTCTAGAATCTAACCATGCTATTTAATGGCATTCGTACCACATCGGAAAATTTGATTGTTGTACTATACTAATAGCTTAAGTTAAAGTCAATTGGAATACATGATAAGAAAAGAGATAGATATAACCAAAAAATAGCAATATACATAGATTTGATATGTAGAGGAGTATAGAAGAAAAGAATAGAATGGTAAGCTCAAAGAACACATATAATCGTAGGAATGCCTAAGACCAGGTATGGAATGACACGACACGTTCTGATCGGTGTTTCTAAGATTCTCGCTTAGTGCTACGGCACTCCGCTACGTGGGCAAAGACACTCGACGGCGCTTCAGCACTCCTCGCTAGTGCCACGGCATTTCTCGCTACGCAAGGCACGTTTCCGATCGCTTCTAAGACTCGCCAGGCTACGGCAATTTCAAGATCGGAATGGTACCCTTCGGTACTTATCGCGGCTCGTGTCTCACCATTTATTACATCGGGTCTAGGTATTCCCATAGTTATATGAGACTAACCTCGAATGATGATGAATAAGAGTAAACAACGAGTATCGCTCGATCCGTAATACCACGGGTAATTTCGGAATAAGACAGCTCGTAATTCCTACTGAGATCCAACAAGCATAAAGTTGCTATAAGTACAAGTATGAGTCCCGTGAGATCCTAAACAAGCTTAAGTCCTATAAGCATAAGTAATCAGATAAGTTCATTATATGAATGCATGGAAAATCCTGATATCCTCGTTATGTTATATACTTACTATAATGTGTATATATGCATATTACCTATGTTTCCCACTAAGCGAAAGCTTAGCACCGGGTTTTCTGTCGCTACGTAGTACGTACAGCAGAGATGCTGATCTTTCCGTGATTCGTCAATGACACTAGTAGGGTTCATCATCAACAGAGGTTCTCGCGCCTAATCGTAAATGTAAATGTGCATAGTTTTTGTATATGTAAATTGGACTCAGGATCATATGTACGCGACACTACAAACACCACTACGATGCAGGCTTTACTCTCAGATTTTTTGCATAATTTACATGTTGATATGCCAGCTATAAGACCTGACACAACTGTTCGGGAGTATAGCGTGCAAACAGTCCCGCCTAGTCTCTCGCGCCTCCGGGCGTGACACAAACTGTCCCACAACCTCGAGCATCTACCACTCCCGAGAAGCCATACTAGCCAACACTTCCCGTGACTTCCGGCTTAGTGCATTAGCCACCACATTTGCCTTACCATGATGGTAATGCAAAGTGAAGTCATAGTCCTCCAGGTATTCCATCCACTTGCGCTACCTCATGTTGAGGTCCTGTTGTGTGAAAATGTACTTCAGACTCTTGTGATCCAAAAACACCTCAAACTGCTCACCGTATAGATAGTGGCGCCAAGCCTTTAAGGCAAAGACAATGGCTCTAAACTCTGCGTCACGTAGGGTAACTCGCCGTGGTTCTTTAACCGTCGAGAACCGTGAAGCCACTACCCTCCCGGACTGCATCAAAACACACCCAAGTCCATCCTTAGAGGCATCACAATACACTATGTACCTTATCCCTCCCTCTGAACCCGTCGTAATAGGAGCCGAAGTAAGCTCCTCCTCTTTCCGGCTCCCCGGGAATGCCTCTCACACAAGTCACTCCACTCCCAAACTCGGGCCTCCCCTTTCCGGGTCAATCTCGTCATAAGTGTAGCTAATCGGGAGAAGTCCTCAATGAACCTCCTATAATACCCTGCTAATCCCAAGAAACTACGTATCTCGAAGACTTACTTCGGTCTCTCCTAGTTCATAACTACCTTAACCTTTCCCAGTCCACTGACAATCTCTAAGCCTCGATACCACATGCGTCCCCAAGAATTCACTCTCACGTTTTCAAATTGGCACTTACTCAATTTAGCATACAACCAATGGTCTCTCAAAACCGGACTATAATCCCCAAACGACTTTGGCGTTCCCTCCTCGACTGAGTAGATCAAGATGTCATCACGCAAATAATCACCACTCAACCAATTCGATAGGTCGGAACACCTCGCACAGATCCACGCGCTACGGAGCATCCGTCAATCCGAAAGGCATCAATGCCGTGGAACTTGAAATGCCCGTATCGCTGCTCTAAAACAATCGTGGCCTTGTATATATCTCGCCTCTAAACTCAATTGATGGTAACCGATGCGAAGATCTATCTTGGAATAAACTCGTGCCCCTCTGAGCTAATCAAACAAATCATCAATCCTCGGCAAAGGGTACTTATTCTTGATAGTAACCTTATTCAACTGCCTGTAGTCCATGTATTTGAAAATTTTTAGACCTTGACATTTGTGTACTACCCTTTTCTATACTCTTTTGCTTCTTTTGAGCCATGAAAGTGGTTATGGTATTTTCTCAAACACTTGGTGTACACCAACTTCCTTCACCTCAAATGAATGAGTTTTGATTCATCAAAATCCTCCTTGAATACATGCAAATCGCTCCACAATCAATAATGATTAACAAAGAACCCAAAACAAACAACAAAGCACAAAAAAAAAAAATTCCATTGTAACTCCTCTTTGATGCTTGGAATGATGGATGGAAAATTAGGGTTCAACAAAGGTCAGTTTGTGGGTTTGTGTTAGCCTGAAGTTTGAGATTATGGAGATGGACTAGGGAGGGATGTAATTCGAGGGATTTGACTGACGGGAGATGAATTTGAAAGTGTAAGTCAGTTGCAAAGGTTGGATGGAAAGAATATGGCTAGATAGAGTGTAAAGTAGGAAGAAGAAAAATGGGTTTTAAGGAGTTTGAGAGCCTTTGTTTTCGTGACTGTGGTACTGGTCACGTCATCAATTCTCGCCAAGACTTCTCGCTCTTCTTCCACTCGTTATACTCATATATCTCCCCTTCATTCTCCTTCATTTTAGCTCTCGAAATTGATGTGTGTAAGGGACCTCGTTGGAAAGCTCTAATGTAGAATGTGCTCATACGAGATGAACCATTTTGAGCCTCAATCATCACAGAAAATCAGAATGTCCAATACCGTCCAATGTGATGATTTCCTTGACTCCTTAGGTTCTCCCCTTGCTTTGTCTCGCCCATATCACTCTTGCTATCCTTCATACTTATATATTCTCTCAAATTCTCTAATATAAACCCTTAATGCTTATCCATGCTTAAACCCACCCTTGTCTCTCACCTCTCAAGCATGATCATGAACCTTCCAACTTTATATTTACCAATTTGCTCCATTTCATTTCAAAACTTCCAAATTTGCTCAACATCTCAACTTCATCATTTTCATACTCAAGCACTATAAGTAATATCATCCACTTTCAAACTCATTCGCTTCAGTAAACTAGTCATGACAAATCATGTCGAGTTTGAAACCTACTTTATTCTGAAAATACTAACAAACAAAGTTAAAACACTACTAGAATTTTCATCCAAGCAATCAAAAACAGAAACAAATAATTATATATATAAAAAAAAAAAAAAAAGTGATAAACTCATTACTTAGCTCTGGGTTGCCTCCCAAAAAGTCGTCTATTTTTGATTTCCACAGAATTCATTAAGTATTAGTGCTTCCATTTGGTCAATCATCTATTCGACATCACTTCCCTCTTCATAACCATTCAGCCTGGGCGGATGATTTCTTTCAGATTTTGGAATAGGGAAAAATAAACTCATTATAATCCTCTTTTAATGGCTAATGGCGTTCAGCCACACCCCTTTAAAATAGCTCCCTTTATGTCAAGATGCAAGCATGTCTATGAGAAACGGGATCCTTCAAACATGTACCCATAAGCAAGCTACAAATCTTCGTGCACATAGTTCTCTTGCTCACAGTTGCAATGGTCGGTTGAGATTGAACTTAGCTTCTCCTTACCCACGCGCATTTCTCGTTGATGCCAACCATGCTTAGCTCTAAGGAAAAGGAAGTGGTCTTCTTAATATTTGATAATTTTGTGTGGTCCTCTCTAATGCCCTAAGTCACAATCCATGGGGGCGTAAAGAGTCAATCTTCACCAAGATGTTTTCAATAGCAATCACTTTGACTTTCTTTCAAATTTCAGTTTATCAACCAATAACTTCTTCATTTAGAGTGTCTTTTCAATTTCCCACTTCATTTTCACCTTCTTCCATAAGTTTCAGATAAAAGAAATTCTCGCACACTACTCAAAGGAGTATCCATGCATTCATTGGGATTTGTCAAAGTGTTACTAGGAGAGGTCCTAGAAAATTTTTCCTTGAATGCTTGGACTAAGTGTCTCATTTGAGCTTCTACATTTTTCAATCTAGCATTAGTGTTGACCTTAAAGGTATCTAAATTTGGAAATTCATGTTCACATCTTCTTGTTCTCATCCATGTAGGTCAAAAACTACTCCTTAATAGGAGACAACTCTTCTTTCTCCAGAAATAGGGAGTTTGAACTCCCTTGATAAGGCAATACTCTCCATGAGTGAGTCATTGTGAATTCTTTAGTCCAATTGATGAAGAAGTAAGTCAAGCTTAGCTTCTATGGAGGCAAATCTATCTTCTATTGAATGTTCCTCCATAAGTACCAACAAATAAGAAAAAAACAAAATAAAATAAAGTACAAAATACTAATAAAAAATTAACTAAGAAACAAATCACAACCAAAAAAATAAAAAATACAAATACAAATTGCCTAAATTAGTAAATCACCCGTTCTTCAAAATGTCATCTTCCAATGAAAGAAAGTCAACCGCGCCAATCCCTAGCAACGGCGCCAAACACTTGTTGACTAATTTTCCGACACGGCTACCAAAGACTAACTAAAGTCCTCGGTAACTGCAATCTTTAAAAATTTCAGAAGATCTAAATGATGTATATATGAAAAATATGGCCAAGAGATCGAATGTGGTAAATACTAAAACTCGGATTTGAAAACAAAAGTAAGTGTACTAAAACCGAAATGAAAAGTATATCAACACTCATCCTTCCCTAAGTGCACAGCGTCATACAAGTAATAAAGTAATTTAGGAGTCTGATATCATACCCATAAGGATTCTAAGGTTCTTCTAATTGGAATTTGAGCACCCTGGATACAAGGGTTCTTCACTATTTAGGCAACCAAATAGGATGAGGATTAATATCAATTTAATTGAACTAAAAACTGATTTAAAACTAATCTTAAAATCTAAAATCATGCACTAGGGATGGTGATGATCATTTAACAATCAATTTGCATTTCCTTGAAAGCGCAACATTTGTGAGTTGAATGTTGGATTTTTCCAAGAGCAATATAGTATAGTTTGGATTTCTCCATACACCATACACCATACATTTCACTAATTAGAGATCCATGTTCCTTTTAGAGACATGAGTCTAATCAGTTACTTGTAGAATATAATCATTTTTCTAAGATCTGGGTATTTTTCCTTTTCAAGATTTTACATCAAAGAGGTCTTTAGATTGAAGCACTTTCGCTCTATAGACAAGGATTATGTGCAAGCTCTTCTCCCAATCTAATTGGTGGTCTCTGCCCTTCAAATCTATTAAAATTTTCTATCTCCTCTATTAGATTCTTGCTAACACGAAATCAAGATCCTTTCATCAAACTAAGGAGAAACCTCTTATCAACTAAATTGATACATCATCCAACTATTCTTGCACTATGAGTAAATTAGTGATCTATCAAAGTAATCTTTCAGAGTTCATTAGTTTCATACATACTTAACATACCTCATAATTACTTCATCTCAGAATCTCCATCTCTATGTCACTCAGGGCCTTCGGAAATCAAATCAACATACAACCCTTTCTAGGCTGCTACTAATATTAATAATACCATTATATGAACAATACCAATATATAAAATCGATCTTCAACCACAAAATAAACTCAACGAAAATATGCAAATCTGAATTGTCTTCAACAATTAATCCCTAATTCCTGTAGGTGTTTAATGCACCACCATCGGATTCCAATCATCGTCCATCAAACAACAAGTAAGAAAATGAAGAAAGAAATCAAGAGACAAAGAGTGAGAGAAAATTCCAGATTTGAGCTCCAATCTTCGTCTCAACAATAAATAAATTGAATCTCTGAGTACAGCACCAAAATCTCTTCAATACAAATAAAAATTTGCTTTAAAACTGCTCTAAGATCTACTAAAAATCAAAGCCCTAAGCTAAACTAAAAAAATGGCTATGTTTTTAGAGAGAGAAACCCTCATGAGAGATTTTCTCTCTCCTCCTCATTTTTTTTTTTAAACTTATCCAAAAATCTAAAAAAAATTGTATTTATAGTCCATGGGTGAAAATGGGCTTGAAAACATGCCAAAATATCAATTTTCGGGCTTTTTTGGTTTTTACTAGCATTTGAGTCGTGACATCAGCATTTTGGAGTCACGACATCAACATTTTGGAGTCGCGACACGCATTTTTTTGAGTCATGACATGAAACTAAGCTTGATGCGGCTCTATCCACAATGATTTTTTCTTTATGCGACATTTTTTCCTATGTTGCGACATTAGCAATTTTGAGTCGCAACATCAGCATTTTGAGTCGCAACATCAGCATTCTGGCTTTGTTTTTGGCTTTGTCATGAAAATTTTTGGCTTTGTCGCAACATTTTTTTGCTTTTTCGTGACATATTTTTGATTTGTCGTGACAATTTTTCTGCTCAACAACCTTTTTTTTTTTCCAACTTGTCAGGGTCATAACTTCTTCGTTTTAACTCAGATTTGGGCTCTTTGAAAGCTCTTTGAATGTATAATGCAACCATGGGGGAATTTGAACCATTTGATGTTCCAACTGGTACAGAAAATTCATCTTCCCAGTGGCGCGCTGTGAGACACTCGATTGACTCTTCTTTTGGAAATATATTGCTCATTTTTTTCCAAATCACTTGTTTTTCATCAAGAATCCTACAAAACCAATTTTAGAGGAAATGTTATAGGTTATGAATATGAATGCAGTTATAAGAAATTATCTGGAACAAGAGCAGAACATGAGACGGAAAAGAAAAGACGTAGGAAGAATAACATCATTTGTAAATGGCAGGACTTTAGGGGTGGGGCATAGTCTGGCAAGGCTAAGCCAGAAAAGCAGTTCTTATGGGTGGACCTTCGAGTTCTCCTACAACTCAATAGGTGTCATTCTATGTGGAGTCATAGAAATAGGCGATGTATCAGGGTGCAACTCAATAGTGAAGTCTATAACCCTCTATGGAGGTAATCCCGATAGTTCATCCGGAAAAATATTCAAGGTAGACCCAACTCCTGTCTCGCCTCGTCCTCTAGGGTAAGGCTTGCCAGCCAACCCATCAACTGCTCATTCCATCTAGATTCATACACGGCTTGAGGTAAAGCATTGTGCTTATCCCCCTGAAACATAACACAAACATCATCCTTTGTGTAGGCAGTAATCCTCCTACGATCACAATCAATGACGACTCGGTGTGCCGTCAGCTAATCCATCCCAAGGATGACATCAAACATGAACCTAAGGTCCACAATGAGCAGAATCCCTGAGATCTCTAACTCACAATCCCGACATATCTAATCAAACCTCACCTTAGTTCCTATGGGAGAACTCACATGCAGTGACTCTTCCAAGGTTTCAACTTCTAAGCCCAAATCTTTCACATATGATCGTGATAGATGAGATAGAGATGCACCAAATCAAACAACACTCTTGCACATAGCGAAAGAGTAGAAATGTACCACAGATTACCGACTATCTACAAGATCCAGTCTGAAGGGGTGCTGATAAGTAGACACACCACAGGTCCCGAGTCACGGCACAGGCTTTGGCCTTGACCTCTACCCATGCATGGCCATAAGCTGATTGGCAAATGTAGGGGCTTATGCGCGGCTTCCACAGGGGCGTGGTTCCCCTGGCCCATGGTTGGGGTAAGGAGAGCGAGTGCGCAGAAACGTCAACGATGACTAGGATTTGGGGTTCCAGTAACTCTGGGATCCACGTCTGCAGATAATCCTATCTAGGCGTGTTTCTAGGTAGTGGTAGTAGAACTGTCCTCTACGTAGCTGGCTAAGTAGCCTTGAAGTGTCTCCCATCTTAGGATGATTAACCCTTGCCTTGGCCCTGATAGTCGCGACCCTATCCCTAAAAACCCTACAAAGTAGAAGTCGTCTACTTCTTCCCTGAACTAGAAGAAGAAGGTTGGCTCTTCTTCCTCTTATCTTTGACTCCCGCATCCACAGATACTCGTGGCTGGCTAGTCCTCCTTTCAATGGCCATAGCTATGCCGAAGCATCAAGTCCATATCTTGTAGGGTCGCGCCAATTTTACGGATGCGATTTCCAGACCATCCTCGGAGTTTTCTCTCACTTTGCGTATTTGTGGCGCATGTCGTCGGTGAGCGGGGTAATTTAGTGAACTTAGCCACGCATTGAACCCTTGTCATCGTTCCTTATTTTAGTTCTAGGAACTCCAGAGCTTTTGCATGTCAAGCAGACGTTGGGAAATACTTGCCCATGAAAATCTCACGGAACTCTTCCCACGTCATCGCCTCCAAATTCCTTGAGGCTTTGTGATCCCGCCCATGCATGATGTCGCTCTGGCGAGTCACGATTAGCCGCCTTATCCTCGTGGCATCGAAGGTGATCTCCATAGCCTCCAAGATCTTGCCAACCTATTGGAACCAATGATCGACTTCCATCGGTTCCCCTTCTCCCTTGAAGGTTGGAGAATGATGTGCCTTAAACCTCTAGAGGTTACTCGTCCCTCCCTGGCCCACAGTTGAACTAGCCTATGCAATGGCGGTAGCCACAACACTCGCTTACTCAATAGTAGCAATCGCAGCACCAATAGCCTCCATGAAGGCTCGTTGGTCAAAGGCCGATGGTGGTTGGTTGCTTCTCTCCCCACCGCCTCGACGTCCTCTTCCCCGACTAGCCATCTACATATGTCAAATAGCAATTCAGTCATACTAGGTATCCTAAGGAAATAGGGATCAATCATAAACTTTGAGATTTCCCTCTTTTTCTAACTAGTAGTGTATGTGCCAACTACTAATAGACCTCAACATCCCGAACTATCCCATTCGTTCTTTTCCCGAACCCCTAAGGTTATGTTTTCTAACCCTAGTGTTCCTCATTTTCCATATACACTTTACCATGTATATTATTCACACAACACACAACAAATAATCATGTAGCACATTAAGCACCAAACATGAAATGCACAATGAATGCAATGGTCTAGACCCATGCCCATGAGCCACAGGTAATCGTATACCTATGCTACGTGCAGTACATGGCCCGAGACCCGAGGTTCGTTGATCCGCCCATCAATGTGGCCCAAAAACACAGGGGGTCCCATTGGCATGACCATGACAGAAGAAATAACTGTGGGTATCGAGTAGCCCAATACCACAACTTGGAGTCCCATTTACCGGGATCCAATCATAAGTAAAAGTGACCACACCGGGTCCACTTAACAGATTTAGGTACAAACATATGCGACTATGTCATCAACATTCCAATAAGAATTTATTTACAATTCTTTTATACAAAAACACATGCTATAACTAGTTCGTTCTAAGCATCATTACAAAAAAAGATTTATCAAGCCACAATCCGGCTTCTTCACAATTCAGGCACTCAGAGTATACACCACCTTTTGAAATGTTTTTTCCTTAAAGGAGTAAGCCCGCCCAGTGAAATACTTTCTCTGATACTCCTCCTACCCCCTAAATCACTATCTGAATACGTCATGTTCCACGATTCACATTCACATTCCAAGTAAAACATGCAATTTCTACTATAGGTCCTACATGTCATGCGAAATGAGATGAGACTCAATCATGTGCCATGCCCCAGTCCTTCACCCAGGCTCAGTATTCCACGAGTCATGCAGAGCTTGGCATCACACAATGCACACGGCTCATGCGTGATAAAATCCATCATTTATGGATTACATCCAATGATCATTTTACAAAACAAGTTCATTTGTTTTCAAACCAAAAGCTTTTTGGATGTTATACCTCAATGATCATTTATATACAAAACTCATGTGTCTTTTGTGGGCAGCAAATTTTTGGTGTCGCACCACAGGCTTTGCACGCCTAAACACTTTCATGGGCTTTCACTGTTGGAAATATGTCTAACACAATTACAAAGTCTTTCAACCGAGGGGGGATCTATCCCTACTTGCTATTACATGACACAAGTTTTCTTTACCACTTTATTCAGCGGAAGTGTGGCTTTGTTGGGCGTCGTCAATGATGCGATCCCACCCGATCGACACCAAATCGGTATTAGTATAACCATGCACTCACACCTATTCAATGCGAAGTTCCCATGCATATGCAATGCAATGTGCTAATGCATGTTATATCAGGCCACATGTATAATGAATGTTACATGGACAACACAAACCACACCACTCACCTGGTGTCATGGACAATCACATCACTTGCATATGACTTCCATTCATCATTTCATTCATGTCAAATATATTATGCACGCATCTATCAACATCAACATACAACATGTCATTCTATGTTCAAGCAATGACACACACACAATCAAGCCATGTAATGGCCATCTGCATACATAAACTCATCACATGCCAATACATTAGAACACACATATTGACATCCAAACATGTCACTCCTTAGTCAGCAATGACACTCTTGAACAAGTCATATAATGGCCCCGAAGTAAGCCACAAGTATCACGCCGGGTGAGGGGCGGGCGGGACTCTTTGCAACCTTTTTTTTTTTTTTTCTGCTTTTTTTTTGGGACATTGGTGGGCTGAGTCTTATAGCTGAATCAAAATCTCATATATCAAGATCTTTTTGAAAATAAAACTACCACCCAGTAGTGGTGTTCACGGTCATCATATACATACGATCCACGAGTCCCATTTACATATACAAAAACTGTACTTTTAGATTTACAAATCAGAGTGCGGAACCTACATGTAGTGAACCCCTACTAGTGTGCTTGCCCAGCAGTATGCGGAAGTTTTCGGACGTCTTCTCCGCAATACTACCGCCCAGGTGAAACCCAGTGCTAAGCTTTCGGCTTAATTAGAAACATATGACTTATCTGGAAATACATGCACTATTACTCATTTTTAGGGCATATAACGATAATAGATATGCGATAATATATCATAATTTTCATCAATTCACCCACGACATACACGTAGTGAGCCTTATAGCGAGCGTATACTTGTTGAGTCTCTCCGCAGGGACACCTACTTTGTACTTGTATGCAGCGTATACGTATTGGATCTCGAAGGACATATATATCGGACTTATTCTTACACTTGTCTCGGACTTATAATTATCCGGATCTCTCGAAAGACATCTCGCGAACCTTCGGACTAATACTTATCCAGATCTCTCATAGGAGTTACAAAGTTTAGACCTTTACTGAGGTACCTGTAGGTACTACAGAACTTATACTTGTACTTCGTATCTTATACTTGTACTACGGAACATATCCTTGTCTTACGGATCTTATACTTGTATTACAGAGCTTATTCATATATTTCAGATCTTATACTTGTATTACGGAGCATATACTTGTCTAACGAATCTTATACTCGTATTACGGAGCTCATTCTTGTATTTTAGATCTTATACTTGTCTTACGGATCTTATACTTGTATTACGGAGCTTATTCTTGTATTTCGGATCTTATACTTGTATTACGGAACTTATTCTTGTATTTCGAATCTTATACTTGTATTACGGAGCATACACTTGTCTTACGGATCTTATACTTGTATTACAGATCTTATGTTTGTATTACGAGACTTATTCTTATGTGAAGGTACCCGTAGGTTCATACTGGTTCATATCTCCTGAAGGACACAAATTTGTACTTATATCATATTCATATACTTATATAGGAATACTTATACACGTACTTGTCCTTATCACAGACATATGCTTATCAAATCTCTTGTAGGGTTATAGAGCTTCTGTGTGCGGAGTACGTAGGTACTATAAGTCGGAGCAGGATCCAGTCATATCAAATACATACAAGGTCGGTTCGGACTTATGCAAATCGGACGTTAGTGCGTAGTAGGTGGATCACATCGAATGTATCACAGGGTTCATACGAGGTCGAACATATCCGAACAAATAAATTTATAGGTTTTATATCATAATCATATTCGGACTTATACATATTCATGTCAAGGTATTTGAGTTCGTCTCTTTTTACATGTTTCATGACTTTCGGTTTCGGAGTCATGTTCTTGTTCGTATCATTTACATAGTGCATCTACTAAGTAATTACCTTATGACTTTTAAAAGAATTCTTACACCTCTCGTAGATACGGTCAGAGCGGAGCTGAATCCCTTTCTATCTTATTGTTCATTATTCAAATTTACATGGTTTATGTTCCATGACTTTGTTATACAAATCGAAACATATGGTACCCAAGGATACACAACCGCAGTACGAGTATGCTAAACATCACGATTATTCATGTACTTTTTTATATATAAGTGTATTCATCAGCGTCTACACCTTTACATATCTATAGTAAATCACCTAGGCGGGAACCATGAATGAGATGGACATAGTACACCAAGAACCAGAAGGTATGGTACAGTACTGAACGGATAGGTGCCTACCCACGTAATAGAAGTGTCATAGCACTAGCAGGAGTGTCGAAGCACCGATCGAGCGATTACTGCCCGCATGTAGTCTTCGTGCCTTTGGCGGGTGTGAAGCGCTAATCGGGCGTGCACCGCCTCGTGCGAGTGTTGTGGCACTGGCGGGAGTGCTGAGCGCAGCATCGGAGCGTGCGTCAGGTAACATAAGTGCCATGGCACTGACGGGAGTGCGGAAGCGCGGAGTAAGGCGTGTGCGCGTATTAGGGTGTCATTAGCCTTTAGCGGGAGTGTCGGAAACCTTTGTCGAGACGTCCATCATTCATTCTTGATCTAGGTAGTCATACTATCCTTATGTCTTTGAACTCATAACCTATCTTAATCACATTCTGTGTTCATGACCTGTACCTTTCATATTCATGTTCATGTTTGGTCGTTTTCATATTTCCTTATCATATTCATGTTTTTTATAGGCACAGCATACATACATATTGCATTTCCTGTTTTCCTGACATG
The DNA here is from genome assembly GCA_016808115.1 of Tetrastigma voinierianum. Lineage (NCBI taxonomy): Eukaryota > Viridiplantae > Streptophyta > Magnoliopsida > Vitales > Vitaceae > Tetrastigma > Tetrastigma voinierianum. Next base: position 20,092 of record JAEQBH010007523.1, on the reverse strand, counting down.
CATTGCATGGCATTTCATATGTGTCTGATGCTCTTACCCTGTATTCACACATCATTCATGTATTCTTGTTCCCTCCTATGAATCTACTTTCATGAAATTTGAATCGTTCGATTGAATCATCCCGACTCAAGTTATGGCATTTTCATGCCCAAACTAGTCGGTTTACTATGTGCTGGGACGGAGTTTGAAATCTTTCATTTTCAAAGGGTCTTAACTCCATACCTAACACTGGTTCTTTGTACTCCTTTGAAGCTAAGGTGCGAGGTTCATTCTCATTTGAGAGATCCCCGAATCGAACCTTGCAGAAACTCAAGATATATTTTAAGCATGGCCAAGGAATTTACTCTATGTTCAAAACATAACCATAAATTTGCTTAAACATAGCCCCATTTTGAGTGACTTTCTAGGCCAAATGGGGTCAGAATTTTAAGATACCTATTTCATGGATATTTGTTCTCCTTGAAGTCTAGTTTAACCAGCCACTTGAATCACTCAAATCGGATAAGAAATGACCAAGTTATGGCCAAAATACTAATGTTAGTCCAAAATAGAACATTGGGTACCGGTAGGGCTGGTAACTAGCCAAGCTACTCGGGCTCGGCTCGGGCTCGGCTCGAAAAAAGCTCGGCTCGAGCTCAGCTCATGAGCTAAACGAGCCGAGCTTGAGCCTTAATTTAGGCTTGATAAATCTCGGGCTAGGCTCGGGCTCGACTCGGGCTCGGCTCGAAAAAAGCTTCAGGCGGGCCGGGACCCATCGCGTCGACTGGAGCAGGGCTTCCGCCCTACGGTCTCGTGAAGCGGGGATCTGAGTCTTCACGGTGCGATCCGACTCGGTAGTAGCCGAGGTAGAATACCCAAGTCATGTCCGGATATCGATGTAATGGATCCTCGAGCTCTAGATCCGGTCGACATGGAGTGGTAAATCACGTGAATCCTCACGAGCCAGATTAAGGAGCGTGGCGGCCGAGCGGCGGGCTCAGCGAATCCACGCCATCGGCCCGGGAGGAGCCCGTACCTAGATCTCAGTTTACCGGTAGCGGAAATGGGCATTTACCCCGCGATAGCGCGAAGGTGTCGGCGGCGGTATGTTCGGTGTGGATAAGCGTGAAGAAGAGTCTTGTGAAGGGACGTCGAGGGAAGGACATCTGGATGTTGGGTATGACCCGCTCAAATGCGATCGGTCGATCTGGTGTACAAGAATCCGATTACAAATATGAGGTATTGGGGCTCCTGCTTGGAACTATAGAGGCTGGTGGCCATGAACTTAGACAAGGTTGATCTTGAGTAGCATTGAGAACCGTGCACGGACCGCGTCACGATCAATTTAGCTGATGAACTAGGATCCGATCTTCGAATGCGGGGTATTGGGGCCCCTTTGGATCTTTTGATGCTGGACTTAACCAGCGCCCAGGCGTGGGTATGAGTAAAGGCATCAAGGGTGATGTGGGGTGGGAGTTTCTTAGAGGAAACGAGGCGGCATCTAGGGCCCCGCCCGGAAACAGACGGTGTAAACGGCAAGGAGTGCCACCGTCATTCTTTGGGTATGAAAATTTGGGCGGTGGGTTGACATGGTAGGCGATTCTAAGATCTCTATCCGTTAAAGTGAGCTATGCGGTCTTGAAATTAATCATGCGACGGTAGTCGGGAAGGTGGTGCTTGACTTAACCATATGCGTGATGTATTACGAATAGTTTCTGTTTGTTTACTAAATGAGTTTGCTTGGCAGATCTTGTTGATATATTATTTCTTTATTTAGATAATTGATTAAAACCAATCATGTTTCTTATTCAATGATTTTAGGTATCTTATTTATTCACTCTGCAATTTCTACTTGTTTTAATTCTATTTCATAATTTTTAGGTTGCAAGTTCATTTATTGATGGAATTAACGTAATCGAAACAAATGTTGAAGGAGGTGGCTTTACTTGACTTTAGCATCAATTGCTAAATCAATTAAGGTAAAACCGTCCTATAGAAAATTATTTCAACTTAATTGATGTATTTGTTATCAGATTGATTACAAAAAGTTAAGGTATATGGGTGAGCTTGAGGACAGTTACAATACAAACTTGTATAGGCTCGGGATTGGCTTGAGCTCGAGGTTAAGCTCGAGCTGTTCATATGGAAAGCAGGCCTAATGAGCTCAAGCCCGAGCTTTTTTTTTAAATCAAGCCAAGCTTGAAGAGCTTTGATTTGGCTAGTTCAAAGCTCGGCGCCGGGCTCATGCTCGCTCACATAAATTAACAAGCCTAGCTCGAAATGTTCAAACACGCTCGACCGGCGCCGACGTTACCAGCCTAGATTGCGGTCGCAAGGCGCCGCACCGATCTGGGTGCCAATCGACGAACCAATATGGGCCAGGGTACCACCTTTACATTTTGGTACGATACCAACTCTCGAAAATGCCGGAAATTGTGGTTTCCCGTTTATCCATATATTTCCACGAACTGACTCGATACTCAATACACATATCAAAACCACTCCGTATTCATCTGTAACCTCTAATGCTACTCAAATCATCTTTCAATACATATCTTACTTCAAAAACCTTTCATGAATTACTCCCAAACAACTCTAATATAGGTCATAACCCATATAAATAAACATAAGGTGTTAGGAGTTTTATCCTAAGCTTAGCTACATGCTACCAATTAAACCATGAATCCGACCTCGAATGATTCCGTATTTTCCTTGTACCATTTAGGGTTTTACCAACCCTACTTTCAAAAAATCTAGGGTTGGGATGAAATCCTAACAAAACCCTAGGTTTGAAAACCATAGAAATCCCTACCATGGTCCAAATACACATAATCTCATACAAAAATCCAAAGATCCATACCAAAAATCATAGAAATCCTTACCTTTCTTCTTGGCTTCTCCTTCTTCTTCCTCTTCTTCACGGTTTGCTCTCCTTTGGATACCAAACAAAAATGAGCTATTTTTTTATCTCCCACTCTTTTTATTCTTAATCTTTCTATTTATTGCACATAGGTCCTCAAGTTCCTTTCTTTTTGCAAATCAACTTATGCTGTATTCTAATTTAGCCCACACTCTTCTTCTCTTATGACTTTCATATCTTTTTTGCCAAATTAAAAATTTTCCCTTGTATCTTATACAAATTCCGAGTTTTTGAATTTCCATGTTTTGCATTTAAGTTACATAAAATTCAAATTAGGCTCTGAAATACCCCCAAACATGTCGAAAATGGCCCAGGGTATATTTCGGGAGTATTCTGAAAACAATCCTGAGGCGAGCCACGGGGCCCAGGCCCGGGGGAATGGGCCATAAACACGGGCTTCACACAGTCACGGAGGCTCGCCTGAAGCTGGCCTACCTTCGCTAGGAGGCCCAGCCTCACCTAAGGCCCGACCCACAAAATCCATTAAACCCGTTTCTCGGGTTACTTTAGGCGTACATACCTTCACTAGGAGCACATTGTCGAGTGAACCTTCCCTTCCCACAGGCGGGAGACCCTTTCTTCTAAGGGAAGCTACATGTCCTCGCCTAAGCGAAGCACAAATCATCTAGGTGAAGACCTTGACGGGGGAACTCAAACATCAGGCCATTTCCATTTGAAAATGAAAATAAACCCAAGTATGAAGAATTCCCTACCTCTTGGAGCATAGAAGAAACCCTAGGAAGCCTCGTGGACACTTCCCAAACCCGAAACCTTTGATTTCTCGAACTCCTCGTTTGGATCCTTGGTGAAATCCTGCGTTTTCGGTACCTATGCATAGCCCTCATTGATGTGATGAACTTTCGTTCTTAGCCCGACGAACTTCAACCGACATAATTCCTTAGATCTTGTAGAGAAGTTTGGTTCTCTTTCTCTCTCTCTCTCGATAAAACAAGGAAAATGCCTCTTTTTGCCCGAACTTCCTTTTTTGTTCTAACTTAAGTTTAAGTTAAGGGAATGGCCCACGTCGTGCTACATGTCCACACTTGCTCGGGTCCGTCCCTACCTCGAAACAATTTATTTCATCTTAGTTCAAGTCCACATTATTTTCTATAAACTTAACTTAATTCATTTCCCAAATTCTGATATTTTCGTAAAAATCTCGTTCCTGGGTCAATGGACACCCATCAACCCAATGTGAAAATCCAGTATGCCGAGATTGATGAGGTCGTCTGGAGTATTGCCGTTGCCGTAAGACCAGAATCCGATGGAAGGTCGGTTCATCATCCAAGATCTAGAAATTTTCAAGCTTTCGCACATCTTTATCTGACAAATTACTATTACCATTTCTAGAAAATTTTGATTTTTCTCTAGTTTTACAATCAACCCGCGGAAATATCCATGGATGTCGCATAACCTGACACCACACCGTTGAGTCCCATGATAAGGACCCATGATTTAACACACAAGGTTATTATACAATAATCCATAAGAGTTTAATTACAACTCTATCACATCTTTTACATGTGAACTAGTTTGATCAGAGAAGTCCCCAATTTCAAAAAATCTTACTGTGAAGCCACATGTCTGGCTTTCCTTCACATACTCGCGATCCTCTCGGAGAAGAAGCGTATTAGCTCTTACTTGCAAATGTTTTTTACCATATAGGGTGAGCCACGCTGAGTATAGTAAAATTCCTATAGAGGCTACTCTCCACCTAAGTGCACATGCAATGCTACGCCAACAATTCACGATGCAAGCTAATGGTATCGGAGCCTCTGAGCCCACAGGTATTATCTGCCTATGCTCACGATGCTAAGCTATGCTAGTATTAGATCCCATCAAGCCCTAGGTTATCGTATACCTATGCTCTGATACCCAACTGTTCTATGGAATGAGGTAAGACTCATCCGGCCATCATACAAGTCTTTACACGACTCTCGCCACCTGATGTAACACGATGTTCACCTTTGGCAATTCACATTATCGGCACTTAGATTCCAATGAATATTGCAATTCTAGGTGGAATCCTCGTGTCATGCTATGGAATGAGATGAGACTCCATGCTCAAGCTACTTTAGAATCATTGGCATCGGCTCCCACCCACATCTGATACAATGCCCGATGTGTAAGCCAAATCCATGTCATGGAATGACTCACTCCATCTGCATGCCCAGGAGTCATCTAGACTCTCCTCCATACAATGCGATCCCAATGTGTGAAAAATCTGTCATTGATAGATTACATCCAATGATCATTTTCAAAAAAAAAGTATTTTGTTTATAAACCAAAACTTGTTGGATGTTATACCTCAAACGAAATTTCATATACAAAACCATGTGTCTTTTATGAGCAGCGAAATTTTTGGAGTCCCACCATAGGTTCCGCACGCCTTCTAATACTTTTTGGACTTTCACCATAATAGTGTCTAAACCAATTCGGGTCTTTCACCCGAGGGAGTATCTAGCCCTTCTTGCTATTACCTGACACAAGTTTTCACCATTTTATCCAATTGTGCGACTCTGTTGAACTTCATCCAACAATACCGAGTCCACCCAATCAATCACCAAACGTAGTGTTGATTTTCCAACTATGCACTCACACCCATGATATGCGATGTCCCATGCATAATGCAATGCGATGTGCCACTGCATGTCAATGTCATGCCTCATATGTGATGAATGCCATTTGGACACTTAACTCATACATTAAACCATGTATAATGGATAACTATATCACGCACATATAATTTCCATTAAACAATCATTTCAATGTCAATAAATAACACACATATCAACATTCAATCAAGCAACAATAATCAAGCATGCTATTACAAAGGCAAGTAAAAACATCCTTCACCTTTAAGACCCATTGTGGCCTTAAACAGTCCACACAACAACCTAAAATCAAGCCATATACAGGCCCCAAACCCGGCCACAAACAGGCCATGACAAGCCTCAACCTTCGCCTAAGTGGACCTTTCCTTCGCCTAGGCGAGGTAGAACACAGCTTGAAAGCTGGCCTCGGGTTCGCCTAGGTGAAGCCTCCCTTTGCCTTGGCGAACCCCTTCACCTAGGCGAAGAACATTGGGTTTTGGGCATTTTTCTGCCCAAACAAACCCTTAACACGTTCCACCATTTTAACCTAAAAATCAACAAAAATATGGAAACTAAAACCATGGTAGGAAGGATCCTTACCTCTTAAAGCGTAGTCTAACTGATAGGAGGTCCCGAGAACCCCTCTTAAACCCGAGAACTCCGATTTCCCCCCGAATCTCCTCTTTTGGATCTTCGTCGAAACCCTTCCTTTTTGGTACCCACTTGTACCCCTCATCAATGCAATGAACTTTTGTCCTTGGCCCGACGAAAACCGACCAACGGAGCTCCGTAGATCGAAAAGAGAAGGCTTGTTGCTCTCTTAATCTCCCTCTCGTCCAAAACCAGGAAAAGAATCTTTTGTCCCCATAGCTCTCACTTAAGTTTTAAGTGGGTGGCTCACAACGCGCCATGTGTCTGCGACTGATCTAGGTCCGTTTCTGCCTCAAAATGATTTATTTCATCTCGGTTCAAGTTCAAATTATTTTAAATGAACTTTACCTATATTATGTCCCAAAATCTCCTTTTTGGGGTTTTATCGAACACCGTCGCCTTGAAATTCGTGAAAAATCCGACTGTCTCTAAATTCAATGAAATTCGTCTAAGTAACTAGATTTCATGAGAGGAATCCTACGATGAATTCCATTTCATCATCCGAGACCTAGAAAATTTCAGGCATGCAGGTTGTATTGTAGAGACAATTTACCGTTTTACCCTTTTTCGAAAAATTTCATTTTTCTTGGGTTTTACAAGTGCATTACATTGCATATACACGGGAATATCGCATTTCATGGGTGTGAGTGCATTGTTGAGATCAAACACCACATTCAGTGATTGATGAGTGGGCTCGGTGCCGTTAGACGAAGTCCAATAGAGTCGCACGATTGCATGACATGAAAATAAAATAAACTCCCCATTTCTTTATTTTGCCATGAATTCTTGCTTGGTTTGATGGTCTCATGAGGCCTTCATGGTCTGCATAGTTATGATAATTATGGAATTTCAATGGTTGTCATTCCTTTGCCAGGTTGAATGGCGGGTTCATGCCGTACTAGGAAGGTTCGCCGTGAGCTCAACATTTTTTGGGACCTTCAGATTGTTGTTTTCCTTAATTAATCTTGATGCATTAAAGAAATTTTGCACTGATCATGCTTTTCCTTGTCGATTTTTTTTTTACTTATTAATCATTTTATGGATGCTCCTAACTTGTAATTAATGCATTTTGCCTTTATTTTTTATGGTTGATGTCTCATCGCGGATCCGATCAAGAATGGGGCAACCAGTTTCTGATACATGCATATCGGCTCACTTCCCCCTTTATTTTTGGTTTTAGAATGAGGTCACTATGACTTCTTTGTTTGTCAAAGGGAAAATCCTTATGGCCCTCTTAGCTTTGGATTGAAAGCTTCCTAGTTGTTAAACTTCAGGCGACTGCATTTGGAGCGAGTGTTTCATCTGCTCAGGTTTTTTTTTAGGGACCCTTAGTAAGGTATGGGTGAATGGACATTTTGGTTCCCCATTGAATTTAATAGATGTGCCCTTTCATTTGTGGTCATGAACCTTTGGTTAGCATGCCAAAGATCCTAGGTGAGTTACCATTTTTAGGCCTTTAGAATTGGTATTTTGTTTTTGGGGTAGGTGTGCACTTTCAGTAGCTGAGTTCTTGGGTCTTAAGTAGCTGTAGAAGGAGGCTTTAGGTAGCTAAATTTCAGCTTGTCTCTTTGGGTTTTGAGTGGATGCATGTGGATGCTTCATGTAGCTGCAATTGCAGCTCGGTTCATGAGTTTTAGGTAGCTGAATTTCAACCTGGTTCTTGGGGACTTAAGTGGTTGTAGGAGGAGGCTTTTGGTAGCTAAATTTCAGCTTGGCTCTTTAGGTTGGAGTAGCCACATTGCCTGTAGGATAATGGGTTCCATGGCCTTCATTTTCATAGGATGGGGTAGCATGGTTGCAGCCTTGTTTTGTTACTTTACCTTATTTAGGTCGGTTCTCCCGCTCATGGCTCGAAGCGCGTAGTTTTTTTTTTTTTTTGGATTCCTTACTCTTTAAGGAATTTTCTGACATAATTTGAGAATTTTTCTCAACCGACTCGCTCTGTTGGGAACCGGCTCACCGGTTCATTGGGTTTTTCATGGGTAGCTCTGATTTCGGTATACTTGGAGCCAATAACCTTTGTGGTTCAATCCCATTCGCTCCAAACCAGTGTAGGGCTATGTTTAGTGTCTGAAATAGGGTTTGGTTCGGGTTAACATGGGTCCATTTTGGATTCATGAGAATTATGAGCTACGTGGGTGAAAGGAGGTTAGAGAGCACTAGTGGTTGGTAGTGAATTATTGAAGCTGATTTTTTTTTTTTTTTTTTTTTTGTGAGGAATTGTTATGGTTTTATGGCTACATAGGTGGTGTAGTAGTGATGAGTGGTTGGGATTCAATGTACGATTTCTCATGTTTTTGACATTTGATGTTGAGGGGTATGCCAGAAATATGTGACTAACCTTCCCTTGCAACACATGGCTAAGGACCACAGGTATGTGCCTTTAATTATAATTTGTTGAGTTTAAAGGTACGCTAGATGCCACCTAGGTTTGTGCGAATCATACCATCTGTTTAGCATAAGGTCAACTGATCTTCGACCCACATACTCGAACATACCTAGTTCATTATTAGAGAACGTGTTGAGCTGGGGAGTGCTACGCATATAGAGGTACCTTCCCGGGATAGATAACCCTAATCCGAACCCAAAAATCTAGTTTCATGGACCGCGTTTTCCAAACATGAAGTCATTTGGGGGGTCTTTTTTTTTTTCATACTTAATTTTTTCTCAGTGACTCCAAAACAATTTGCAGCGCCCCAAACAGGTGTCGGGTTAATACCGTCGACTGTGCGGCGGAGAAAATCTATCGTCTTGTATCAGAGGCCGTCCGCGAGTAAAAATAGCTCTTGGGCCCGTAAACCAATACTCATCAAACACATACTTGACTATGTTCCAATAGTCAAGAGTTACTTTATTACACTTTAATACAAATACATATTAAAATCTAAAATTTTAATACATATCCAAAAACATCAAGCCACGACGGCTTTCTTTAAAATCGGTCTCTAAAATGAGCCGTCTTGAAACACGAGAAAAAAATCTTCGGAGTGAGCTATCGCCCGAGTAATTGGAATCACCCTAAATGGGTTACTCTCCACCTAAGTGCATATGCAATGCTCAGAACTAAACACACACTCGAGTAAATACGTGATCTCATAGTTGAATATCTGTATCACGTTCCCGTATCTCGAGTCCTCACCCTACTCCCTCACACTTACCTAAGCCATGTATGAGAAAATACCATTTTCAAACAAAACTTGTTGTCGCCCAGAAAATAAACTACGGAGAATGTTAGTAAAATAATAGGACTACCCTCGGGCGAATGTGTTGGGAGAACTTCCAGAAGCAGTCATGGTCCTCATCGAAATGATGGTGGGTATCTCGGCCCAGCCTCGAAAAATCATCTTGTAGAAGAATTCCTTTGCAATCATGTTCGATTTTTCGAGGAAAACTCAGTGTTATGCACTCACACCTAATTTCCTAAGTTACCCAGTGCACATGAAATGCATTATACCATTTCAACCATTTTATACCAATATATATAAAATACACATATATTCGAATTTACATTCACATGTAATTGACAATATGGATCGACCGCACGGTGGCTCACTTGGGCAAATCATAATTTCATCTCGATGGCTTTATGCACGATTATATTCATATAATTAGGCCAGATACAATTTCATCTCCATGGCCTATACACACCTGATTATATTCCATATAGTGAAGCGAATCCACAATTTCATCTCGATGGCCTATACTGATTATATTGCCCATATAATTAAACAAATCATGTTAACACATCAAACATGCATTAACCTATCTATTTCCCTCAACTCAAGTCTCATTCATTTTCTAAAACTGGCTTCCTGGAGCGTTTTTTGGTCGATTCACACAAACGGGGTATTTCTTGATCCGAAAACCTCTTGATGGGTTGTCGGGTGGGCGGATCCACTCACCAAACGTCGGTTCCTCTTGGTGGAACAGAATTCCATGCCCATTCGGTCTCTGCGTTCCCAAAGAAACATAACGATGGGTTGTGGCGGCGGTCCTCTCCTGGCGTCGGTTCCTCCAGGTGGGCGAATTCCATACCATTCCGGTCTCCTACTCGTAAAACCGTGATTTATTACATGAATTATACACACAAACACCCAGTCAGTCTAAGCTGACCACGGACTGTCAAATGGATCTCTAAAATTTTACTGTTTGGTTCCAGTTTTGGAGATCGATCAAGCCGATCTCTCTCCACGACCTCGAGCCAACCTGAACATCTCAAACACTTAAGTCGAGTAAAACAAGTAGGATAAAGCCCTACCTCCAGTTTGTCTTCGAAAACTCCGGCGGGTGCCAGCGTGTAGTCCTCGATGTAGCAGAACCACTTTGCTTTAGTAACCTGCGATAAAATGATCAGAACACGGAATCCTAGAAGTTGCACCTTCTCTAAAAACTCAAAAAGACCTAGCTTTACGCACTCCACCCACCACCCACATGTTTTACGCCCATTTTGGTCTTTTGAAAGAGATGAACGCCATTCATGTCCCATTCATTAACAATTTGCCAAAATTCCAATTTTGTCCCTTAACTCCCTATTGACTTTTTTATCTAATGGCATCATGCCATGTAATGGATCCACCTTGAGCTCAGTTAAATACAAACTGGAGCTTGACACGTCAGCACCTTGCCTCAGTGCCGCTCCAAAATGCGCCAAAGTGTCCGCACAGCCATTTCGTTCACTCGAAAAGCGTGCAAATTTAGTATCTCGGAATTTGGCGAAGTCGCGTGTTAGCTAGATTTCGACGATTGCGATGAAATTTTCCACTCATCCGAGATCTAGAAAAATTTTAGATTTCTGATACAGAATTTTTGCTTTCTTTTTGAAAAATTAGAATTTTCTCGGGTCTTACAAAAATTGTTCCTCACAAAGGAGGGATTTTCCAAAACTCAAAAACATACTTTTTTAGCAAGTCGTGCCAACCCGTGGATCGAGCTCATTAGAGGATCTCTTGCAATTTGGAGCAAAGTTTAGAGGATTTCTCATCTCTCATCTGTTTTGTATTCCTAACTTTAGCTCTTTTCTAATCTCCCTTTTTATTATTGTTGTAATAGACATGATATTGAAGAATTTGTGAGTTGTAATGAGTGGCTAATCATCCTCTAAGGTTAGTTGTTGAAATTGATGCTTGATTTATGTAATTTTTAGAATAGTTTTGTGAATTTATACTTGTGTCGATGTTAGTTTATGTAAATCTTGGAATATTATGATTTCTTCTAATTGATTTGTGTTGGAAAATGTGCCTAAGACCTAAATTGTGAATGTATTATCTAGGGTTTCCATAATGACAACTGGAATTTAACCTGGGGCTTTGACCATTTTATTCTATCATGATTCAATTGTGGTAATCATCTTAACCTAATCAAAGAAGTTTAAGAAATTATAAATGTCTAGTACTAAATGGATTTTATTATGGGAAAAACATCAATGAGGCATTATGTGGGAAATACATGGACTTATCAGTGACCAATTCTTGAGTAGTTCGGGTGGCTCTATTGTATGGACTTAGTAGTGACCAATAGGACACCTAAGAGAAAAGTTGTCTTAGAAAAGTATCATATTTAACTACCTAGATAGACTTAGCAGTTAATAGGGGGTTGGTGTGAAAACTTGAGAAGAGTCACGAGAGTGAGAATCTCATACTCTTTCTCTTTTACAAGCACAAGTGTAATTTCGCTTAATTTGCACTTAATGAATATAAATCAATATGAATCAATGGAAAAAATCGACCCTAGTATCCTTTCCTCGAATTCTTTCTTTGAAATTAACCCATTCCTAATGAATGATCATTGATCGTCCCCTGTTTTTGTTTAGTTTTACTTTTGTTTTGTTTTGAAAATCTTTGCCTCAAATCATTTTGTCCAAAAATAGTGGAAATCTCTATTAGCCGAGGTACTTAGTCCTCATCAAAACCCATTTTCCTCATGGAATTAATATCCAGTTTTTAAATTGAAAACCATTTTATTACTTATAGCTCATGCCCTTGCAGTATTTTAGGCAACTATTTTTATACAACATGCATTAAGCCTAACATAAGTCAGCTATTTATTTCAGCCCTAATGTCCAAGGCTTACTGAAGGAGGAGATCAATGCAATCCTAGAAGTGGCGAACACAGCCCATGCAAAAAACTATTTCGACCTCCCAACCCTTATAAGTCGAAATAAAAGGGTTATTTTTTCATATATCAAAGAGAGAGTGCGGAAGAGAATACAAGGGTGGAACAAAAAAATCTCTCACTCGCCGGGAAGGAGATCCTGCTAAAAACATTGGTTCCGGCATTCCCTCATATGCTATGAGCATGTTCATACTTCCTCTCTCTCTATGCGGACTTGGAATGCATGATGAACTCGTATTAGTGGGGTAGAGACCCGAAAAAAAGGAAAGGAATTTGCTGGACATCTTGGGATAGACTATGCATGCACAAAGTGGAAGGTGAGTTGAGCTTTCCAGAATCACTAGTGGCAAGGATCTATGAAGCAAAATACTATCCGGACTCGTCATTTCTAAAGGCAGCACTTAAACCTAATCCTAGCTTCATATGGCGCAGTATAATGGGTGCCAAAAACCTGATCAGGACAAGACAACCCTTGAGTGGAGACCACCCCCCCTCAACAGGAATGGAGAATGCCACTGTTTCCTCTCTTCGAAACGAGGACGGGACTGCATGGGACATGGGCAAAATAAATGATCTCTTCCAGGACAGGGACAAGAATCTAATTCTTCAGGTCCCTATTAGCATCAGGCAATGCAATGATAAGTGGATGTGGAATTTTGAGCAATTAAAGAGGCACTTATAGTGTGAAATCTGGGTATCGGATTCTTTCGAGCCCCTACGAACATTTCAATAGACTGCCTCAAGCGTGCAACTGGCACCAGATTTGGAAACTTCAAGTCCCAGCAAAGGTTAAAAACTTCCCGTGGAAGGGTTGCTCAAATAATCTCCTGATAAACCAACGATCTCAGCGTGTTTCTCGGCCAAATCAGAAATATTTGGACTGAGTCTTGAGCTGCAACGTCTGGAGAAGAAGTCTGTTTGTGTTAGAGTCTTTCTTTCAGTTGAAGTCCTATTATTCTGCTGCATCCTATTCTTCTGCTAGTTTGTTATTTCTGCTTCAGTCCTATTCTTCTGCTAGTTTGTTATTTCTGCTTCCATGATTTAGTTTCTATTTGTGCACAATAGTTGTGGTCCTAAGTTTAGGAAGAGTGGTTAGAAAATATATGTATTTAAACTCTTTCAATGAATAAAAAATACATCAGAAAATTGTTCCAAACCTTGTGGTCTATCCTCACCCAAAGAGTACACTTTATCTTTAAGTGATGACCAAATGGCATAACAAGATATTCATAATGACCATTGTAGTCCCCGAAAGGCGAGTTTATGAATATCGGATGGATTGACTCTTGCACGATGATAGCCCGACCCGTGAATCGGGTTTGGTAAAATAAGATGCCCGTGAAGTTCATCAAGCATATCGCCGGCCCGGTTGGAATGGGAAATCGATCTTTGATGGTAACAATTGAGGGCTCGATAGTCGGTACAAAGCGCCCGGAGTATCGTCTTTTTTTAACATTAAACGGGGAGATGAAAATGGGTGATGCTTGGGCCAGTGCCCGATTTTGGCATATCAAGAACTTGTTTTCAATTTCAACTTTTTGAAAATAAACATACAGCGGGCGTACATATGTTGGCTCCTTTCCTTCTTTGAGAATACAATGAGTCGACTTCCACGCGAGTGGTAGTAATTGTTGTGGTTCACCAAAATTATGGCTAAAGCCTCGATTAATGTTTGCATGTCTGTTGGATGGTCTGTTGTGGAAGCGGTGAGTGGTTGTAGTGGGTGCAAAAATAAATTTGTGTGCCTCATATCCTTTGAGAGTGCTTCTAATGATGCTTACTGAAGGATTTGAGCGCTGGATCCTTGTAATAATCGAGGTTTGTTGGCCCGTTTTCAGATTACCATTGTCATGTTTTTCTAATCCGACCATAGATCCTACTTGTTCGACCATTGAACACCCGACACCAAATACAAACCCGATTGGTGGTAAAAAGTAAAAGTAATTGAAAAAGGAATACCCTGTAGAAGGATGTGGATGTTGTCGAATAGCCCTTGGAATTTTAATGGTTGGCCGTTTGCAACTCGTACATGGAAAGGTGCAGTGGGCACCACAGGTAGATGTAGTAAAGTGGCCACCTTGTCACTGATGAAATTATGTGTAGAGCCACTTTGTCGATGGGACCTGACATCGTGAGTCCCGATCTTGGTACCCTTAACACACATGGTTTCGCGGTACATCCAGCCGGTTAAGGCATGCAGTGAAATTTCGGGATCAGATGGAAGGTCAGTTTCAGCCTCTTTAGTGTCTCCTTCTGAGTCATCATCGATGTTACCTTCCAACATAAGAAGTTGAGGACCCTTGCATCTATGGCCAGAAGTGAATTTGTCATCACAGTTAAAACAGAGTCCTTGTGCTCGTCTTCTTTGCATCTCCTCCCAAGATAGTCTCTTGACAGGTGAGGCTTTTGTTGTTGTTGGTAGAGCCAGCGGGGTGCGAATAGGTAGTGGTGGCCGTGAGATTCGTCTTTGGCGTTGTAGTTGTCCGTCCTTCATGTAGGTGACTTATTGCCTCCTTGAGATTTTTAGGCTTGAACATCTGAATCGTTTGAATTGGCCAGTAATCCACCCATGAGCGATCCGGCCAGGCACCTTTTGTGACCATCCATAGACCCAATTACCCGACCTCTCGAACTCTTTTGGTAATCCGCGAAGGGATCCACATTTGCGAGAACTTTGGAAGGCTTACGTCAAAATCTTCACACTTTGTTGGTCAAGCGAGCCTTGGATTCCTCTCGAATAACTCCCGAGTTACCACTCGATCTTCCTCACAGTAAGCTGTGTGACCATTGCCACCATTGATTAGCTTCTCCTTCAAGATGAAAAGATGCTAGAGAGACCTTTTGGTTATCTGTCGTGTCTTGAAATTCGAAAAATTAGGCTACCGGTTGAACCGATACATTCTGGATCGACTCAGGAGTATTTTAGAATTCCGATTTTCCATTTTGGAAGAAAAATTTATGCCTTGTTGTCGTTCTCTTCTCGATGTGGCGAATAGATCCTTTCGCCATTGTTGTGATTGTTGGAGCTTTCCCTAGTTGAAAGCAAATTTCGGACAACTGTTGACGGTGTCATAGTCGTTGCATTCCATCTTGAACACCATGAGTCCGATATCGAGGCACAATCCTCTCTGTTGTTAGTTTGCCATTGTAGCCCAGGAGTTTCAATCTCGAGGTGGCCCGCTACACTGCATCTGCACATGGTGCCTTGCACCTTTCCGTATACGAGTTGCAAGCGGCCCGACCATTAAAATGCGAGGCGATTCGATGACATCCACATCCTTCTACAGGGGTATTCCTTTTGATTACTTTTCTCTTTACCCTTCAAGCGGTTTTAGACTTGGTGGGTGTTGATGGTTGGAGCGACTAGGATCTCATTGTTTGTGATTGGAAAGATGACAATGGAGTTCAATGGGTATTGACAAACCTCGATTAACCACAAGGATCCGGTAGCTCGAATCCTTTGCGAGCATCATAGAAGCACTCGAGAGGATGGGGCACACGGCTCTATTTTTGCAATTCCACTGCGACCACGGTACGCTCCGTAATAGACCATCCAACGGACATGCAAACGATGGTGGGGCCTTTACTACAATTTTTGAGGAACCACAACAATTACCACCAGTTCGTGAAGTTGACCATTGTATTCCCCTCAAAGAAGGAACGGAGCCAACAAATGTACGCCCCTACAGGTATGCCTATTTTCAAAAAGCTGAAATTGAAAAACAAGTTCTTGACATGCTAAAATTGGGGCTAATTCGGCCCAGTACCAGTCCCTTTTCATCTCCTGTTTTACTTGTTAAGAAAAAAGATGATACCTGGCGCTTTTGTACCGACTATCGAGCCCTCAATTCTGTTACCATCAAAGATCGATTTCCGTTCAAGCGTGATGATATGTGATGAACTTCATGGGGCAGCCTTATTTTAAACTCGATCTGGTGGCTATATCAGTAAGTCAATCCATCGATATTCATAAAGCGCCTTTCGTGCTCACAATGGTCATTGTAGATATCTTGTTATACCATTGGTCTTTGTATTACCCACGTCACTTTTTGAAGCCGTCGCAGATTCCATATTTCGCCGCACCTCAGACAATCCCTTCCTAGTGTCTTCTTTGATGATATTTTAATTTATAGCCCCAATTGGAACATGCATCTTGAACATATTAAGCAAGCTTTTGAAATTTGAGGGCATCACACATTTTAAACTTAAAAAATGTACCCAGTGTGAAATTAAGTGCAGACATATTGTCTTTGTACTCCTTGGGAATTGAGTGGACCCAAGTAAATCACCCGGGGCCATGCTTGATTGGCCTGATCTATAATCTTCCAGTGTGGGTTCTTAGGCCTTTGCATAACCGCCAGGTTTGACCATCAATTGTGGCTCTTGACCATGCACTCTTCTCTGAGAAAGACAGTTGGGTGTTGTGAGAAGCGAGACCTCGCCAGGCTCAGCAGTGGCTTCTGGCTACCCTCCCACCCTTGCCGCTGCCAAATTTTCAACATGTCACTGTCGAATCGCAGGATGGGATTAGCGTTGTGCTCACCAACAAAGCAAGCCCATTGCCTTCTATAGTCGAGCCTTAAGTCTCTGAATTATCCTGATGCACATATGCGAAGAGTGCACCATCATTAAAGCCATCTGAACGGCGCCCTTGCCTGCCGGACAAATTCATCAAAGCCCGACCGGCGGAGCCTCAAGTACTTGAATAGGCGTGTGGTAACACGGAGCAAGCGAAATGGGTTGCAAAGCTACTTGGCTATGATTGAGATACTATACTGAAAGCCTGGCCGAACTCAGCCGTTGATGCCGCACCGTACGGGCTCCTGACTCTTAATGCTTTGTTTGTTTGAGGCTCGAATCTGGGAGGAAATCAAAGCAATGACATCGAGTTGATGCTTACATGGCCAGATTAACAAGTTGGCTGCTACCCCTAAACCTGGCTTTCCACTGCACGACCGTCATGGGGTGACCTTAAAATCAGTGGTGAGGTGCCTCCTCGATCCCATATTTCGAATCGATTCTTGCTGGGTTCCATGACTCTCCTCTTGGTGGCCACTCCGGCATGCTGTGCACATATAAACGTATCGCTCAACAGTTTTATTGGCCATCAATGTATCACATGGTGAATGAGTATGTCTCCTCTTGTGATGTTTGTCAACGAGCTAAGGCGTCCACATTGTCCCCTGCTAGTCTCTTACAGCCGCTGCCCATTCCTTGTCAAGTATGGGACGACATCACCATGGATTTCATCGAAGAATTTGCCTCCATCCAAGGCAATAACACAATCTTTGTAGTCGTTGATCGCCTTATGAATCAGCTCATTTTTGGCAGCCTTAACTCACCTTTTTTCTACGAGATGGTAGCGAAAAATTTGTTGATAGCGTTGTAAAATTACATGCCCGGCTCGATTATAAGTAGGCGATCCAATTTTCATAAGCAACTTTTGGCGTGAATTCTTTAAATTGTCGGGCGCAATTAAAGATGAGCTCAGCAAACCATCCCAGGCAGTGGGCGGATGCAAAGTCGTCGATCATTTGTGTCGAGCAATATCTGCCTTTGTCACGGTTCACCATGACCACGAAAATGGTACTCCTGCTTCCTTAGGAGTTTTGGTACAATACGACACCGTAAGCTGTAGGCATGTCACCTTTTCAAGCTTTGTATGGTCGCCCTCCTTGATTCACACTATCGGTTGGGCTCTTCTCCTGTTAATGGGGTCGACGAAACTTGGCCTCATGATGATTTTCTCAATCGGCTCAAACTTCGACTTATATCAAGCTTCCAGTCGGATGAAACAACTCGCCCGATTCAAAGCGAGACGCCGAATTCAATGAAGGTGACCTTGTTTTCCTTAAAGCGCATCCTTATCACGGAAAACGGTGTTCAAAAATAGCATCTCGAAACTTGTATATAGGTTTATGGACCCTTTCCCCAATTGAAGCGCGTGGCAAGGTAGCATATCAACTCCGAAGCTTCACAACGGCGTCTGGCATCCATCCCAGTATTCCATGTTTCTTTGTTAAAAAAGAAGATTGGTGATTCAATGCCGTTGTCCTACTTTGCAGCCTCTCTCACGGAGTGATGGTGCCCTCATCTATAGAACGAAATCATAGACACTCGTTGGCTTAAAAGGAAATTTTGAACAGTGCGGGTCGAATGGGACACTGCACCGTTGAAGTGCTCTACTTGGGAGAATGCAACGGAGGTTACCAAGATCGGTTCACGGCTTAGACGGGGACAAAGGTTCGGATTAAAGTGGGGGTATTGATAAACCCGCGGCGATCTCGGCGTGTTTCTCGGCGAATCGGGAAATATTTGAATTTGAGTCTTGAGCTGCCAGCGTCTAGAGAGAAGTCTTGTTTGTCGTTAAAGTCACTCTGCTTTCAATTGAAGTCCTATTATTACGCTCGTCCTATTCTTACGCTAGTTTGTTATTTCTGCTTGAGTCCTATTCTTACGCTAGTTTGTTATTGCTTCCGCCAGTTTAGTTTACCGCATTTGTGTGATAGTTGTGAGTCGTAAGTTTAGGAAGAGTGGTTAGAAAATATATGTATTTAAACCCTTTCAATGAATAAAAAATACATCAGAAAATTGTTCCAAACCTTGTGGTATGTTCTCACCCAAAGAGTACACTTTATCTTTATTTCAGGAGCTTTGGCTGGGACCTAACATCTCCCTTCCATGCAAGTGTTTGGTCACGTGGGGTAAGTGTCTCAAACAACAGCCCAGCGGACACGCTTCATGCGATAGTATCTTGCCCTATGGCTAAGGCTGTTTGGCAAGCCTCCTTGCTGGCTATCTCCCTAAGACATGGTTCTTGCTTTGCCGAATAGTGGAGTCACCGCTACAGCAATACACCCAAGAAGATGTTGGATGGAAAAAAATTGCAATGATTGGGTGGGTAATTTGGGGGAATTGAAACATGGTGGTATGGACTTCCAAGGGCAGATCAGCCCACCAAGTATGCTTCACCGCCAACCACACTCTTCGGCAATGAAAAGAAGCCTCGCAGGCCCCGAAGGATCTCCACCCGACATCAGGACGATCGCAAGAGGGATACACAAAGTGCAATGTTGATGCCTCAATCGATCTTCCCTTAGGCCAAAGCCATTGGGTTTAGCTTCCTTACCCAATATGACAAAGGCGTTGTAGGCTCAAGATTTTACGGCAGTGCTTGCGGAATTAAGAACCCTTTTACAGCAAAGGCATTGTGATGTAACTCGGCTATAAAGAACAATAAAATTGATAAAAAAAGCGAATAAAATAAATAGAACGAATTTCTCAAGTTTTCAATATTATATCAAGTCTCCCAAAACAATAACATAAGGTGCTATTTATAGGCACCAACAGACAATCCTAATAGATAAATCCAAAAAATACTAATGGATAAATAAAAAGTACTAACGGATAAATACAAAAAGTACAATTAAATAAATAACTAATAATAATAAAAATCATCATTGGTTTCCAAACTTTCTTTCAAATGCAAGCTAGATATATAGACTACTCCATGTCCTATCATTCCCTCCTAGTTGAAAAGAACTCGACTCCGAAGAGTGAGAGGAAAGGTAGCAATCCAACAACGAATGATCCAAATGACGAAGATCATCCTCTTGTATCCAAGTACCATCAGAATCAAAACGATCATGCCATTTGACAAAGAAACAACGAAAACAACCATCTCTAGAAGTCACGAACTCATCATCAAGGATAATATCCACCGTCTCCTTAGAATATTGTAATTAAGACATAGTAGATTTTCCTATTCCACTACTTGAGACATACTCGAGAATAAGTAGAAGCTCAAAAGTGCCTCGGTAGGTAACAAATCATCCTA